>MPVS01000246.1:0-35538 GCA_001931775.1 Fomitopsis pinicola
TCGACGAGCTCGACATCCGGGACGAACGGGACGAGCGCAACCGTGCCAGTGAGTCATAGCATATTGAATTGGCCTATGCTATGTGATGTCTTATTTACCTTGAATCTGTAGCTGACCAGCCGGCTTCTGGGGACAAACCCCAAGGCCCAAATGACACGGAGTGAGAGTGATTATGTGTTTCCAGGTGAGTGATTGTGTACAGTACGAACATGGTACCTAGATTGAATATATTAATATCACAGCTACTGCATGCAACAACGACTACTTAGGAAACACCCACTCCTGCCCGCATTCATTCATTTCATTGTCTGTCGTCTTCCTGTCGTGCTGGCTGTGCTCCTGAGGTAGCAGTAGTTGCTCTCAACTGTGGTTGATGTGTGCATGCTTTGTATTGTCAATATACTGCTGTAGTTATATGATGGATACTGGTACTATATTCTTAAGTGATGGTCATATGCTACAATGAGTGCAATAAGGAAGAATAAGTAAAGAGAAGACCACATAAGAGAGCTCTCTAAAGATACACAAATCAGATGAAATAAGATATGATGAAGAGTACATCATCAATCTGGCCTTTACTGGTACTTATCTGGTGTTTCTGGATCTTTTCTTCTCATATAGTTTTAGGGACTTGTATTAATTGATCTTAGGTGCTTATATTGTCTTTNACTGGTACTTATCTGGTGTTTCTGGATCTTTTCTTCTCATATAGTTTTAGGGACTTGTATTAATTGATCTTAGGTGCTTATATTGTCTTCTTGTCTTAATCAGTCTTTTTAAGTAGAAATAAGTAAATAGAATTTTTGCTGATGCCTAATGCTTGCGGCCCTGTCTGCAGGCGTCAATCCAGTCAGATCAATGACCTCCGAGACTAACGCAGCCCCACAGGTAGGGCAACCTGGGTGGGCGTTTGTCCTGAGGTAGTTATCAACACAATCGGAGCAGAACAAATGACCTATGAGGCTAGGTGAGTCAAATTACTGGTCGTGGTTTGCGAAGACAAACCGCATCGGGTGCTGATCTTCACTTTGGGAGTAGATGGGTGGGAGTGATACAGACGGGACCAACACAACTCGCATATGGGGTGGCACATGATGCTCCCAGGATGACAATGTTGGACAGAGCGGACAGGGAGACGCAGGCGAGACAGATCTCAACCAGTGCGGCGGCCAGACTCTCTGTACTTAAGGGGCACGCGCGGGATGCACCGGCGTGGTATGTATGAGTCCCGTGTGGGTTCAGCAGGCACATCAGGAAACCCACCCCATGTGAATGTGGCGCGAATCCGCGTCAAACGCCCGCTGGGCGCTTTTGCGATGCGCAGGCCCCGAAAGCTCGCAAACGACTTATGGATACCTTGTAAACTGGACGCGAAAAATTGCGGCCTGAAATAATACCATTTCCTGATAGATACTACTACATAGCATCGCACTCAGCCCTCTATAACGGACGAGGGTGCAGAGAGCTAGGGGAGGACTTCTTCGTCACTGGCAGCCGGAACACTTCGGGTGCACAGAGTTCCAGTGGCGATGCTTGCTGCTCTTCCTGTCCTCGCTATCCAGTGTGTGTGCCTGTGTCTTAAGCTTGGGAACTGACTCAGGGTCGGAGATCGTGCGACTCGGGGCAGGCAGCACCATAGGGCGCGGGCTATCGACAGTCTCGCTGGAAAAGCGGTGCCTGACGGAAAGTGGTGGCAGGCGGACCTCGAAGGGATCATCGTGGTCAACGCCCTCGAAGCTCGGGTTGGTGATGGACGTAGGCGAGGTGGAGAATGCAGAGGGATGCTCGACAGGTGCTGGGAGAGAGCGGTGCGCACGCCAATTAGGTTCCATGACGTCGTCCGTGTCTGACTGGAATGGCCGCGACATGTCCTCCATGCTCAGATTGTTCTCGAGCGAACTGATGAGACTCAACGGGATGAGTGACGTGCTTCGGGGAGAGATAGCGTCGCCGCCCGGTACATCTATCCCTGCGACGTCGGACAGCAGTGAAGGGTCCGCTACGCAACAGTACATAAGAACCGTGAACACGCTGTTGAATGCCGCGGATGTCTCGCTCCCGAGGTTCGAGATTATTGGGTATTCTGCAGTGGCCCATGCCGGTGCGTCCGTTATGACATTCATGCCTCTGTCACGGGATTTGATAGCAGAGGGCCACGCCTATGACGAGGCCCCCGACGGAAAATTTGGAGCTGAGCCGTCAACTCAATGCTGTAGATATTCCTTCATATTAGCTGTTTCGTTCATGAGGGATGCCATTAAAACGCCTACATCACGACATGAGGCTCCACTGTTCAAAGAGAGTGACCCCGGAAGAGCGAATCCACTTGAGGTGAGTCCCTATCTCGACGGAGTCGAGGGCTGGCCACGACGGTTCCATCCGCAGGACTACATCATCTCCCCTCGGGCACTGCATGGGAAAGCGTATTTTCAGTACGCGCATGCCCGATAGTGATAGTATGGGAGCGAGGACGCATCCGTCGAGAGCCGGCGTTGTACGTGTCCGCGGCGCACCGCACGCACCAGGCGAATTCGTCCCGGAACCATTGAGCTTGAGGGAGTGAAAAGTTGCGGAAGAATATGGTGGACTGAAGTGCGATACTGAAGGCAGAAAACGCCAACGGTTCAGGGAGGTTGTCAACATTTACCGTTAGCGCTTCTAGACATGGGGTCTGGAGGAGCTCGAGGAGGGCCGTGGCGATGTCGAGGGAGCGGACGTGCAGCTCAAGGGCCGAGGGAGAATGGAACGCGACTATATGCTGCATCTGGGACCGCGAAGGCCCGTCCGCGATGCTGGATACGCGAAAGCAGGCACACTGCAATTGGGGGATGCTCGCAAGACGGATGATGTCGCCCGCTTGTAGGTTCGGCGGATACTGGCGCACGGCAGCAAATGGGCGAATGGCTCCGATGCGGCATCACCAGCCGAGCTGGCGGATGTTCTCGAGCTCTCTACGAGGAACTCGTGGAGATACAGGCAGCGCGCTCCGGCGTCAAAAAGGACTGCTTCGAGGAATTCGTGCTCTTTGTCCGTGTTCCAGCACGAGCCGAAATCGAAAGACACGGAGGTGAGAGACGGCGCGAGGAGCAGGTCGACGAAGCGCAGGTGGTAAGTCGTCAGCCGAAGGGATTGCAACTTTGGGAGGAGGGGCGACCCCTCGTGGTGGGCGCGGAACGTTTCGAGGATGGCAACGTTGACAGGATGTCGCATGCCCTGCCCAGCCAGTGCACAAGTGTGATCGAACCCGAGGTTCCGAGTGCGTAGAGCATAAGCGTCGAGCCGTTTCCAATCTTCACGGACGAGAGGCCGTGTTAGCCTGTGAACGGCTCATGCGCGCTCCCAGTGGAAGTCACAACTGACTCCTCTTCCGGCGAAGTGTTTCGGCTAGCTGCCCTCGAGACTGTGCTCTTACGCCCGAGCGATGCGCTCTTCGAGCTCCCGCTGCTTCTCCAGGAGTGTGCGTTTCGTGTGGGTTGCTGGTATCGATGAGTTGGCGCGAACAGCTGGCAGAGTCGACGCATTCGCACTGTCGGAATGCTGAGGCGGGCCCGAAGTTGGTGCCGGGACGGCAGCTGGCGTCGATGAAGGCACCGCTGGGGGGAGCTCCTGTGCACGGGTAGCAGAACTTGCGGGAGGTACCCGTTCGCCGCGACGCTGCTAACCATGCAACCGGACCCTGGAGAGAAGACCTTCTGTGAGCGAGATTTGCGCGGAGAATGAGTGGTGAGGACACACCAGCCTTTGCAGCAGGCCCCTGCCCCTCAAGAACACGCCCCAATGTCGAAGTCGCAGTACAGTGGGCTGACACCGTGGCGGTCGCTGCACACGTATGTCGTGGCCGAAGTGCGATGGCTGCCGAATGTTAGGAGACTGCCGCGATCCTGTTCAGCGCTGGTGATGCGACTCGGTGAATCCAAGGCCTCAAGTGGTCTGCGGCGGGGTCACCGTCCCCGGAGGATCAAATCAAAACCCTCGGGCCGCATTGCACCTTGTCGGTCTCATGATTTCCGCGCTGCATGATACGATGGGCTGATCCAGCTCGGTAACTCGCCGCAGCACACTGGAGGCAGCGATGCAAGATTCGCAGCGGGGCCACTCACTGTCCCCGGAGGGTCAAATGAGCCCCCTCAGCTGCTTCACTGGCATGCTCCCTCAGCGAGCATACAGCTCGAGACAACAGTGCAGTGGGTCTCCTTGAATCTGTGCATGTCGTTGTGAGTCGTACACGAGTGGGTTTGTGGGCCGCCTTGGCAGCGCCGACCCACCATGAATCATCCGGTCTCTCTGCCCCCCAAACGCCGTGCAGATGACTGAATTGCTGGTTGTAGCCTTCTCGGAGGCCCGCGCCGGAGGTTCTGCCGGGGCTGGTTCGTCTTCAACAAAGAAGGATGGGTCTGGGACACTGCAAGCGTCCTGATGTGCGGGTCGTGTGAGCGTGGAGCAAATGGCTCGGCGAGAGTTGGGCGTGGCGGCATGGCAGGGGAGCCGTGAGTTGGGTGTCCGTATTTCTGGTAGATAGGTACTGAGATCTACGAGAAGATGGCAGGCAATGGGAGCCGTGTCGATGCGGTGGTGAAGAAGCAAGCTTGGTTGGCGCTTAGGCATCGTTTGCTCTAGTAGGCGCCTGTGAGCGCACACTCAAAGTCATGCATGCACTTGAAGCCGGAAAGTGACACAGTAAAGTCACAAATTTCAGTACGTTGATCTAAACTACGGTAATGTAGGTATGTCTATCCGTGAATGAGTTGACATAAAAGGTATCACATAGATTCATCGCATTCTCACTCGTCCATTCTGGCGGTTTCGTTGGGCGTTACGCGCACTTGAAGGGCTGGGTACCAATCTCCCACAGTATCATCCTCAAGGTGGTAGACAACTACGTGCCAGGCGGGCAGGACATCACCACTGTTTCCGTTCCGTGCGTCGCCAGTACTACACGCAAGGTCGGCGTCCCATACGACGCCGTTCTGAGGTTATACTGAACTTGGATGTTCGATCTAGTTATGGCAATGACACTGTGCACGAGGGGTCCTATCTCAAGTTCTCGCGACAGTCCAAGGCTACCCATGCGACCAGGACACCATCTGATCGTTCACAACGGTTGAGTCGCGATTTGGTGTCCGTGATTTCGAAACACTGCTGAAACAATTCGTAGTCCCCGAACTGCTTTAGCTGCTCCGGAATTCGCGAACGGTTTATCGATATATCTGCTGGCACGAAAAGCAATGCCATCTGTGCAATACAAAAGGAGCATAGATGTAGCTGCTCACATGACGGTGATGCAACTGTCCGGTACGTGGTAGTGGGTACGTTTCCAGAACTTCTTGTACGGATGTCCGAGGGCGCAACGAAGCAACGGTTCGACTATTTTGAAGTTATCTCAGGCTCTGCTGGAAGCCTGGCGGAGAACGGGCGAAGACGAGTGCATACTTGACAGCAGGCGACGAAGCCGACCTGAAGACAATGTACGAGCTGTCCATCTGTCCTGTCATGTCTCTGATGAGCTCGCGGCCGAGTCGCTCGACGCGCCTTCGGAAGGCGAGGCTTCGCACTAGCAGCGGGCTTTTGTCTCGAAAGGCTTGTGTCTGGGGAGACGGCGGTGACATCTGCCGCGATAGTCCGAGTCCGAGTCGTTGTCTGTCAGTGCCTCTAGCGACGGTACTTGAGTCCAGCCCCGCGCCTTCAGGCTCTCGATCATTCGAAGGGTCATCGTCGCAGAGCAAGCTAGCAACCAGTGTCATTATGAAGAAAGGGGCCTGGTATGCGAAGTATAATCGCGTGGTGGTGGAACTACTAGAGTGTAGTGTCCCTCCAAGTCAAACAATATGTCTATCCCTCCGAGAGAAGCACGCCGAACACCACACCCACCATCAGGCCAAAGATCACTGACCCGAAGTTGGGGTCAACATAATCTCGCGAGGGTTCGAAGAGCTCTTCCTGAGGGGTTCTCGGCGCAGCTGACTCGGATCCGGTGGGTGCCAACGAGTCAAACCTATCGGTTGTGTTGCCCACGCTGCCGGTGTGCGATGCCGCCGAGTAGCTCGGAGCCGTTCTAAGCGTATCGTCCGCATCATCGAATTCATCGCCGTCCGAAGTTGTGCCCTCGAGCTCGATGTCCCGGCGCATTTCCCAGATACGGTGCACCTCCCTAACGATAGTGAGTCCTCCTGCTTCCAATGCTGCGCCTGCCACCTGGAAGCAAGACATGAAGCCAATGAAAGCCTTGTCTGTTAGGAAGGTTGCATAGCATCGAATCTCGCTGGTCCTCCATTCGACTGTACACATTATCTATTGCATAGCAGAAGGAGCTCAATCTCAGTAACGTGTTTCAACCCGGATGGCTCAATGACTCGCCTGCCAACCGATCATTCTCGTATCTTGCTCGATCACCGCAAACTCGAGGAAGTGAGGGGGATGCATGTTTCCGTGGCTGATAACAACGACTATGAACCCCGTACGGTACGATGGTTGTGAGTTAGCGAGCTTCAAAGGTCTATTGACAAAAAGACGCACACTTGCCACACCATAGTCGCACAAACATCACATCAGACGAGCGCACGTCTCCTTCTTCTTCGAAAAGTAGTTCCTCCCCATCGCCGAGGTCAACATCGACTACAGGGCCTTCAAAGAGCACACTGCCGTTCCTACTAGTAGTTTCAGGTCCCTAGTAAGAGCTGGGATACACAGGTGCGCGGCCCACCTCGTAAAGTCCATACTAAGTGAACCACCAGGCACGGATGTTCAGATGCTGACCGCGTCACATCATGCATTTATATCTGCTGTGGCTGGGATTCAATGATAGAAGTAGCGGACTGCAGGCTAGACACTGATCGGAGCGTGTCGCATGCGTACCTGCGGATAATTTCGTCTCACTTTGTCTGGGAACATTGACCGTGGCTCCGCACACGCCAGTAGTATGCACTTCCGCGGATCGAGTCGTACCGATTTCGAAAGATCATGGAAGGTTGCGCGGCCATGACGCACGGGCAGAGTCAGCTCTACGTGAGAAATCACCCTGGGCACTCACTGATAATACTGAAGGCAGCGAGTAATAATGTTGGTATACAACATATAAGCGGGAGGAGCTTCTCGTAAAAAGGCGGTCACACTCAGCACCCCCGTTACTTACTAGTCATGCTATAACACTGAGACCGGATGGCCCGGGGTCATTCGTGTTCAATACGGTGGTTACTGACAAGGCCGTGGAAGAATCCGGCCCAGAAAATCCATCTCCAAGATGCAGTTCGCGCCAACTTGAAATGCCTCATTGCATGCACATGCGTGTTTGATGACGAGCTACTTCGAAGCATATGAGGCGTTCGCGGCTTCTGCGGCAGGGGCGTGGTGAGGGCAACCCTCGGGGAGCGGGTGCTTTGCGTTCCGCCAAATAAGGAACGTAAGTCTGAGGAGGAATCTAGATTATATATGTACTCAATACGCGCGATACGGCCCCGCTGCTATGATCTCTATGAATTTGGTCTTCCTTCAACTACCCTTCCAATCTAGGCTTCTGGGGGCAATTGCCGATGATGCATGGGGGGCGAGGACAGGCGAGGACATGGCGAGGAATCTGCATGATCGATTCTGCCAGGCTGGAGCGGGAGAAGCCTCAATAGAGGAGCCACTACCAGACGAAATCGGAACCGCGGCCACTGGCAGGGACCTGAGAACGAGGCTCGCGGAGAGTGGAGATGCCTTGAGGGCATCGAGGGGCCATCATACCCGAACTGGACAGCTATGATGTCATGCACTCTTCCATTGTCGATCGATAGCCCCGAAATTCTGAACACTGTCAACCTTGAATCAATGGAAATGGAAGATCCCGTAATGTGGGCGGGCTTGACCAGTGCGATGAATACACTTACTCTGCCAAGGAATGCAGAACGAGAGCATCTTCGCAGTAGTACTACAGGGTATTGTTGATTGCTGACGCCCGCATAACAATGTCACGGTATAGATCACAGTCGGTCACGCAGTGTACATCATTTCCTACACGAGGTGAGACAGGAAGGTGAGAGCAAGCCTCACAATACGGTAGCAAACACAGAGAGTCAAGTGAATGGTACACAAGTTCCACAGCATAACGAAGGTGATTCGTGCATAGTCAAGGTAGCACCTCGCACCATGATACCTCGCTGCATGTGCTACGCACTCGGGAAACCTAGGTAATATCATCTCTACTTGTCTAGAAACCATTCTCATTCGAGTGACGGCACTGAGGCTGGCTTTGGCAAAGACGCGCTCAAGTGCTCTCAGTTGCTCTCGGCTGCGAGCCCTCACTATGTAAGCTGGAAGGTTTTCGCCCTGGAACCATCTGATGGTCAGAGTTGGCTGCGTAGTCATACACGTCAGTCAACAAACACAGGAGGCAGATCGCTGAGCACTAACTTCGATGACAAGGAAGCTGACACCTGGCCAGAAGAGTGTGATATCGAAATCACCCGTCGAATGCGACGAGCACACAAGAACGTCTAGGGAAGGTCAGAAGGCAGAAGCATCGCATGAAAGGGCTACTGACGGTGGCCGCTAGGAAGTCTCACAAAAAGTAGTGTAGCTGGTTGAGGTTCGCCGGTGACTACTGGAGTACCAAGTTGTATGGCACGAAAATCCGTTACGTCGAAGCTGAGGTAGAAAGAGGTTCCACTATAACCCCGTCAACTGAGAAACGATGATAAGGACGGCAGCCAACTGACTTCATGATTGGAGGGAAGAGACTTTGTATCGATGCTGAGATAGACCCTGGGCTAGCGTACGTCCTGGGTGTAAGCATTGCATTGCGTGCAATGGACAGTGTACCCACTTTATCATTTGCGGAACAATGTGTGAGATAGTATCGAGGATGCGTTGGAGGGCCGCCATGACTCTCGTGTCTGCTCGCAATGGCCCCACCGTTTATGTATTGCGCCGCACACGCAGCGGTACAAAGGGTTCTCTCTGCATTTGTGAGAAACCCTTACCGCGGAGAATAGCTTCGCCGTGCGGTGAGTCTCTGACATGCTATCTCACCGTGACAATACAAGCCCTTCGAGGCATGCGCAGATCTAGCATAGATACCCAAGATTCTGACACGAGGTTTCGGGATGTTCCTGTGCGAGTGAACACTTAGACATATCGCAGACGGCCCAGACATACAGACGAGAGCAGAATTCCTGCTTAATCCTCGCAGACCAGTATACATTAGGGCAGCTATGGTGATTGAGGGACCACACGCATCTGCGACGCCGCCAGTACTGTATGTATAACTGGATATGCGGGACCAGACCGCTACCCACGTGTATTCCGTCAAGATCTCCACCGGAGAAATGGTAAGACAGCGATTCTGTGTGCCACGCACCTCCCTCCCACCACGGTGAAGCTACATACGCCTGTAAGACGACGCACACAGAGCGTTGCGCTGAAGGTTGCACTACCTGGGCACCATTAGTGTTAGCGGATTGCTGGGTATTACCTGCCTTGCACACGCAGTCACATGACGGGCGTACCTCCATAACCTGCAGCCCGCCAAAGCCCCACGAAGATTTGAAGTCGGTGAGGTCATGCCATATCCTACCCCCGAAGGAGGACGTTCCAGTGAGCGTGGTTTTGCAGGGATGCTAGGTGTAGAAGACTTGCTATACTCCAGGTCCGAATCCCCCACAGTCCGTAAACACCACTGAATAGGGGGGCCTTTACGCGATGGTCATGTTCTTCGGGGTCATCACGGTTCTTCATCGACCACTTGATATCCTCGTCCTATTTACCCAGCAGTTAGCATCATCAACAACACGAGAGATGAAGAATGTGTAGCTTGTTTCCCAGAACCTGCTGAACCGCCGCTCGCTGACGGCGCACCTGTGTTCGTTGCGCTTCTCCTCAACCTCAGACGCGCTGTAGTGTTCGTAAGTTCCCCGGGTACGGCGGAAGGTAGGTGGGGAAGGGGTTCGCTGGATGTTGAGCCTTGGGTGACAGCGAGCTCGGAGACCGAGCTGAGGGATGATAGCGGAGGGTAGCTAGTGCTGGAGCGACAAGCTCGAGCGGAGGAGGGAGAAGTAAAGCGGAAGGTAGACGGTAGTGGAACATCGACTTTTGTGTAGGGCAGACCTCCGGCAGGTTGTGCCTCGCTGGTGACTCGCAACGACTTGGGGAACGGGTAGGATCCGCGACGACGACTCACTCAGGTAAACTCGGGTAGAACGCTTGATTCGACAACGACCGACTCGACTTCGACACGACAACGACAACGACGTAAGACGACCGACTTCGCTAGATACTCAGTACTCGGAGGGTGGTGGTGGTGGAAAAACTGCCTCCTCCTTCCGCTCCCCGCCACGTCTTATCCTCCCCCGTTCCCGAGTTCCCACGCCAGTCCAACAAAACCCCCTCCGGCTCCCTCCGCTCTTCCCCACTCACCCACCATTCACCATGTCGGCCGAACATCACCCCAACGCTACCGCCGCGGTGTATTCCCTGCGGTTCTGTCGCCTTCTCAAGATCCTTCGGGACGAGCGGGCTACCGAGCCCCGCCTCACAACACGCAACCACGCTGAGTGGCTCGCCTGGGCCCATGGCGCTCGCTGGCTCGTGGTGCGTTGAGCAGTCTTCCTTCCGCTCTCGCCGTTGACCTTGACCTACACAGCGCATGTTGTTCGACTCCCGAGCGCGAGCCGTGGCGCATGGCGACGCAGCCCTTCCTTCCGTCCGCTCCCAGTCTGACGTCCAGGCGCTTGTCGAATACCTTGACGAGGTGTTCGCTACGTTGCTGTCCGAGCACAGTGGCCTCGGCGTCCCGTTCCCTGCTATTGCGTGGTCGGTAGATCAAGTCGCTGCTGAGCAGGCCGATTCAGAGGACGCTACCTCGATCGCCCCCTGCAGTTGTCGACGCTGCGAAGTTCCGCCGAGGGGTGGGACAGCCTCGTTCGCCGCATGCAGGCCATTGTGCAGACCCAGCGTGATGCCTCGAACTCTGCTCGCATAGAGGCCATGGAGACCCACGCCCGCCTCACCGCTGTCGAGCTACAGCTCGATAGGATTTCCCGTCGTCTCGGTTCGATTTCCCCCCAGGGCTCGGAGGGTGCAGCGGATGGTAGCGTAGAGCTTTCTTAGAGTGCCTGCCGTGTATGCCGTGTCGTAGCTAACGAAACCGTTTGTCGCATGTCTTGCCTGCGAGAGCGGAGGGAACACACCCCTGAGAAGCCCGTTTGTCGCGTGCCTTGCCTGTCGTATCGGAGGAGGTTTGCGTTCGTCGTGCTTCAGGCCTCGATTGTTTTTGGTGATTCTGTTCCCCGTGTTGTTCACCTGTGCCTACGGACGGAGGCCGCGTCTTGCCGCACTCAGTGTGTTCGTTCCGCTCTTCGCTGCCGTCCTTCGGTCCCTGGTGACCTCTGGTCCCGGGCTGGGCTACCCTCCTAACCCCTCCTTCACTCCGTTCCGGCCCCAGACCGTGGGCACCGCCCACAGCGCCCGTGACGGTGAGTACACTATCGTGCACGTCCATCACCACGTTCTCCTCGCTAAGCCTGGGCAGCTCGGATGTCGCCGCCACGCGGTTCTGCTGGGCGTCTGCACGCAGGTCCACCATCCTGTCTGCACTCATTTGTCTCAGTGAGGTTGAACGAGGGCAGAAAGTTGAGACATACATACCTAGGACGAAGCACATAGGCGGACCCGTTCTGCTCCTGCAGCTCGCGGCAATTACCACTGCTAGTGCGCGGAGAGAACGCCTCGTCGAAGAGGCGGTCAAAGTCGGCGATGCTTCAGAACTATTGTGTACAGGGCGTGGGTCATCACTATTCCTAGAGACCGTCGAGGCACATATTACCTCGTTCACAGCGAAGATCCTTATCCTCCCCATCGCGTTGATCTTGTGTACGCTTGGGTGCGACTTCGGCCTCAGGGCACCGCGAATCGCGAGCAAAGATCCCGCGTCTTCACGATTGGCAGGGGTAGGCAGGAGGCTGGCAACCACCAGGGTACCGGCAGCGTAGAAGCTCGCTCACTCACCGGTCCTTTCGCAGAGCGTAATGCCCTCGGCACCGGCTCGTCCGCGCCATGGTCTCGCGCATGGTCCCGTGCAGTGCCCTCACGAGTGCCAGTCCGACCAACTCTTAGCCGGGCCCGCATCAACGTCGAGGCGAAGTAGATGCTGCGCATGGCCATCCGCAGACGGTCCGCCGTCGTATACGTCCATGGCGAGAGACTGCACGGCGAGGAACTTCCTCCATCTAAGGATCACATTCGGGCTGTAGGGGACGGCAACACGCGCACTTCTCGGCGAACTGGGAGCCGGCTGTTGTGCAACGTGCGACACATCGAGCGTTTGTGAACGAAGGACGAGGATAGACAGAGGAGGGAGGCACCGAGGTCCTAGGCCAAGGTCTTCGGGCCTACAGACACTACGCTCCTGCGAAGTAGATCCTGAGGCGGTCTAGATCTGATGCAATTCCAGTGATCTTCCGGCCCGGGAGCGGGATGCTCTGGATCGAAACAGCGAGCAGAGGGGAAGAGTCGAGATTCAAACGCATGCGACGGCGAGTTTGGGGTGAGGTATTGGACAAATCACAGGTGGGTGAGACTGCGTGTGCGCAATTTCGACTGGTAGGATGAGATACTCTTGCCCGCCTAGCTCGAGCTCGCCTGTGCCTTCTTGTCATCGCACGCGCACCCATGAAAGCCGGTATCTTCTTGTCATCGCACGCGCCCCAATGAAAGCCTACTTTCGTATCAACTTGAAGCCGCCGAGAGATCGGTCGGCATGCAGTGACGGGCCGAGTGTGCAGTGCGGGACAGGAGGTTCGGTCAGCGTTGCACAGAAAACGAGGGTAGACAACGACAACTCACGAGTGCGCGAGACACCGACTAGTGCGCGTTCTTGCGCGAGAACGGCCGTCATAGGTCACGGAGAAGTGTCGGGAGGGAAGAGCCATGACGGAGGGTGCGCGCTAACAAACCGACTGTCGACATCTCGGTCGCAGCTGGATGAGTGAGACTGCGCACGCGCATATTCGAAAGATGGCACTCACATTCTGGCCATCCCAGCCAGTTAGCTTTCCGACCAGCTTGCAGTGGTATATCTGACGGCGGAGAAGGACGGGCTGAGGGTGCAGTGTGGGGTTGACAACAGACGGAAGGGTCAACCAGCGACCACCGTATGTATACAAATCCGTGGCATGCTAAGCTGCTATAGTATTACAAATCCGTGGCATACTAAGCCATAGTATCGCTTTTTGATGTAAGAACGAGTCTCTTACCAGCTTGCGATTGAGCGGTTACTGTAGCACAGTTCGATTCGTCTCGTCTAGAAGCGCGCCAGCCCACTCAATGCCTCGTACTCTTCGTCGCGCGCCCACAGTGCTTGTTCAACTCTGGCTCCCCAGTGTCGCCGTCGCCAGACAGCGCTTGCGAGCCGCGACACAACAACGGGAGCGACTAACGTACACAAAATGTACACGAATTAGACGGGGTTCATTCCTAGCGCCCAAGCGCCAGTTGTGATTCCTGTGAATTGAATGTCGAAGAACTGTATAGGATTAGAGCATGTACCATGATCTAGTGTAACAGAGGGGGGAGACGTGTAACAGAGTGCGGAGACGTGTAACAGAGTGCGGAGACGTGTAACAACAGTGTGCGGACTCCGGAGAGACGTACAACAGAGAGTACAGAGACGTGTGCGGAAATGGAGCATCTGTGGAACAATTGTACGACTAAATCAAGACATCGACGTTCATCTCAACATTGACGGGCTCAAGGGTGCCCATGGGGGTGATGACCACGTTTGGCCACTGATACGGGTCAAGAGGCAAGGCCTGGACAGCGGCCCAGAATTGCATCTGCGCGTGATACCAGGCCAACTGAGTACGGTTAAGCGCAAACATAAAGGCCGACGTGAAGGCGACAAAGGTCGGGCCGTTCAGGCGAGTCTCGAGGTAGAACTGGTGTTCTTCCGTCCCGTCCATCCAAACCATCAGCTGCTGGTCCTACAAACACGGCGTTAGATGGACGAGAAAAAAAGGGGATGTAACGTGTGTAACATACATCTGAGGTCAGCGTCCGCCAGTAATGTTTGAAGGGCGAGATATACGACCGATTGATGTCAAAGTGGTCGACAACAAAAAGGGCGACTATATGAGAAGCAGTGAGCACGGGTAGGAGAGAAGAAAAGTGGAGACACAATGTACACTGGTCTGGGTGGTACTCCATGATCGCAATGGTGCACGGAATCCAACATGCGCCGGGCAGGGGGAAGATGCGGTGGCGGCCGGTGGCGATGAATTTCACCATACGGAGGTCGAAGCTAAGATGATCAACCTCGCAGTTAGCCAGTCCTGTGAGTATTAGCAGACCGCGACTCACGTGTTCATCTTCGAGGTCGTGTATCGCGGTTCTTTCGATGTGCAGTGCAGTAGTAGCAGCAGACCCGGAGACGTCGAGTACGAGTTGTTGAACGACGCACTGGCCTGCGTTTGCTACATCCTAATATACCAGAACGTCAGTGCCACTGGGGCTCGCGATGAGGATCACCTACCATTGTCCCCTCCATAGCTCCGAGTGGTGTCAAAGGGGACCGTGTCGAGCGGTGGGAGATGACGCGTAGCGCAGGTAGGCGTGCCAGTGCCTGGGGGAAGCGCACATGCGCCGCCACGAACGCCAACATGAGGCAGCTATGAAGATTCGTGACATAAGAAGTAACACTACACAGTACGCAACAAAATCAATAAATCTTATTTGTCAACTTCTCTTGTAATCGCGAGTAGCCGCGGCCTACAATTAGCGTCATCGATGCCCGGTACCGGGGCGAGTGCGGCATAGCGTGAACTTCCGGCAGTTCCCTTGAGATATTGAACATCAGGATAAGAATCAAAATCTCAGGCAGTGGTAAAACATGCACGTACAGGACTGAGAAAAAGATGAGTACGCTAGCTTCGGTGGTGGTGCGGTCATAACAAGAACTCGGCGAAGGGCCACGGGGAGCTGGCAGGCTGCGAGCCGCGCTAGCGGAACATACACCGTGACACACACCAGACGACGGAAACGTGCCTTTTCTGAGCCAGGTCTAGCCGAATCGCAGTCTCAACTCGTGCTCTATCTTCTCCGCCGCAAGGCACCTCTGAGACTGTTACTACACAGGTGTCGACAGTCACTTACCGGCGATTCCGCGGCTTTGAAGCGAGGGGAAATTTCCCGTGTGCATGCCTTTGGTTTTCTCGCGAGGTTGAGAGCATATAACATTGAACTTTTGCAGCAGGGCGCAGAGTGCCCTCAGTGGGTCCATGAAACCGGGAATCAGAGTGTTACGAACAACGTTGCTTCCTATAATTGGCCAGATCATATCGGGAGCATGCCCAAAAGAACCCGGGTCTTCCCTCTTATTACTAAATAGTCAGCTAGCTGCCCGGCCGATCTGTTCTACGCCCATATTGAGGCTTTATGACGGCGAATGGCCACAGATATTTCAAGAGCCTCGTTGCGAAAATATCTCTCGGATTGCTACCCACCCTGACTCCGACCCGTTGAGCGCGACGAACTGCCCTCAGGCTCACCACTGGCAGAACTAACGGACCCGTCCTCGACAATGGATCGGTGATTACATCCTGCAATTTCCCGCATGTACTACCTGGCTTGCTTCTTCAACGCGCTACCCGTAGGCAGGTTCTGGGTTGACTAATCTCGCACTTGGAAGCTCAAGGGTTGGCCGCTCGCCAGTAGGAAGTGCATGCGCAACGCGGGTGCCTTCGCATTTCGAATGTTCACTCTTTCTGCCTCCGTACGTCTTGGCAAACACATATCACTGCTCATTGTTGACATGCGCCTTGCACCCGCTATTGAATGTGTTTCATTGCGGAGCTAGTAGATCTTCGGCATCAGAAGATGTCTTACGGCACGCCGCTTGTCGGATGAGGTTACATACGTCCAAGCCCCCACTGGCAACAAGAGGCTTTGTGAAGGCTTTCTACTACATGACTGATTCATCAACTGGCAACTATCTATCCTTGAAAGGCTGTCTTGTGCGTCTTCTACCGCCCGACCACGGGTTGCGTCGTTCGAGCTGATGCAGGGCTACTTAGGCGCACCGTAGTCGTGGTATGCTAGCTCGCGGTATACACGAGGGCACCCCAATCGAATAGCGCGAAGCCAAGACAGATCCCGCGGCCGCCGGCATATGCACAAGTCATCTGCGTTGCCATCTGGCACTAGACCACGACTGTGGCACAATCAATCGCCATGCTCCAGGCTCCGAAGTCTCTCGGTACTAGGCGAGTGGCTACCAATTTTATGTTTGGGACGTAAAGTAAAGCCTCCCCTAGTCCTTCCCTGAGTATATGTGATATCAATGCCGGCTTTGAAACAATGCCTTCAGATCCATGCAACGCGCGGGTTTAGCTTATTTGACAAGATCTACAAGCATCATCGATAGCTATCAAAGGAGCCGCGCAGATCATAACGTACACAAGCCGGTGAATCTCCTCAGGCAACAGGCGGTTGGATTTCGGGGGCCGTAGTACAAAGGTATAAGTCGATTCGCGAATGGGAACATCGATAAGTCGATGCGAATGGGAACGTCGATAAGTCGATGCGAATGGGAACGTCGAACTAAGAGGCGGGGAACAAGATCATCATACGGGAGTCGGGAACGTCGAACCAGGAGACGAAAAATGTATAGACCAGTGCCATGTAACCAACCTGGCAATATTTTAGATACGAAAGCGACTCGGTGATGAGCGACGCAGAGAGTCCATGTCAGCGACGCAGAGAGTCCATGTCAGCGAGAAGAGCATCAAGCAGCTGGACCACTTTTCCATCCTGCTTTTGCGATCCCACCCTCTTGGCCTGATACAACAGCTCAACGATGTGCCTACCAGAGTACTGGGCGCCCACGCCCTCCGCATGTAGAGCTGCCTGCTGTTCCACGCGTTCCTCTAGCGCGGAGAGCTCACGTGCACTGTCCGCTAGAGCTGAGGTGACTCGGTGAACCGCAGAGAGCAGCTCTTCGATGTCGTAGCGAGCGAGGGAGAGCCCCGATATCAGATCTCGGCACTGACTCCCGTCAAATACAGGGGAGTGCAGGAGTCTGAGCATAGGTGCCGCCCGGTTGAGGTGCGTCGGACGGCAGAGCCGGGAGACGTAGTCTTCAAACCGGTCAAGGTTCTCGCCAAGAAGGGTGAGGACGAGCTTGGTCGCAACGGCGTCTCCGGCAATTCGGCCAAAGGACGACCTCATCTCCTCTCGAACGGCTGCGAAGAGGCGCGACACCACCCACTGCTCCGACGGGTAGAGCGAGTGTATGGCGAAGGAGTGTGACACTGAGTGTACTCGATTCATTGCGCCGATTGCGGAACGGCTCGTGTAGTTCATCCTACCCAGAATATATAAGTTATTATCACTTCGAGGAGAGCATTCAGACAGACCATGTAGACATATCGTTGACATCTTTGTAGAGGCGAAGGGCTTCGTATGTAGCGTTGATGTCGGTACCCACGAGGTCAATCGATCTGGTGGCAGCTTCGGCGTGAGGCTCTCCTGCGGGATCCACTAGGTAGGATTCTGCTAGGTAGACGACCTTATGGATGAGGCCAGATAGACGAAACAGAGTGGCGGGGTAGTGGGATGTATCATGCGAAACTTCCGTTACCCACGAGCCTTGCACCTTGACGAGCTGCAGATAATCGTCCCAGCCGACACTTGCGCTTGGCTGTGGGATGGAGCGACACGTAGGGAATACGAGGTTGGTGGCAGGGAGAGTACACAGGGGAATCTGCAGCGACGATGGGTCGCTTGAGACGAGGGCTACGAGAGGGATGAAAGATCCCTCCACGCTGGCGATAAAGGTCGCGCGGGTGAGTGGCAGTAGCCCGCAGAAGGCCCCGAGCATCAGAACGGATGCTGTGAGCTGGATGTAGCCATCAATGCCCGTCCATCCACAGCTATGAGCCTACGAAGTACTCACAAGTATAGGATTGAGATAAGGGGCAAACTTGAACACCGTGCGTAGGAGTGCCATCGGAGAGTATGTTTGCACAGTCGATGGGTTCACAAGTTGAGGGACGGCGTCACTCGTTGCTTTCGCAATGGTCTTCTGGGCACCTTTACGACGAGACACTGCTCAGGCGAGTATTTCAACGTCAGCTCCACAATGAATCAATTGCTGTGCGGCGCGTTACCTTGGGCATGGAGCTCGACGCCCTGTTCGGTGTATATCCTGAGATCTTGCGTCTCGGGGTTCAGGCGCACTGAACGCCGGGGAGTCGTAGACAGAGAAGGGGAGGAACCAGTGCTGGACGTGCTGAAACTACAGAGACGATGCGGTGCCACCCTGTAGTGCACACAAACGCTAAGACGCATTGTCCACCCCTTATGCTCCCTCCGTGGACTACAGCTGGGATATTCCGGACGAGGATAACCGGCAGAGCTTCCTCGTGGATGGGGCGCCAGGTAGCGTGTCTGCCTCCTGTCCACCGTGAATTCTCGGTTCAGCAAGATTTTGCAAGGTCCAGGCCACGATAAAGGACATCGGCGGAGGGTGGACGTGAGAAGCGCAAGTGATTTGCAAAAGAGGGGACAGGTCTCTCTGGAACGCCTTCGAGACAATGTAGAACTGTTTCCGTCTGCGCCCCATGCCGTATGATAAGCCATCATCTCTCGCTACCCTGAGCGGAGGGCTCAACATGAGGCAGTGTCAATGCGACATGCGGCAGTTCCAGTGTAACATGTAAACACTTGCCATTCGTACTGTAGATGACCGCACAATGCATGAGCGATGATCAGCATGCCATGGAAGGCCTCAATTCAGTGCCTGAACGTTGTATGAAAGTCGTCCTTCGACTGGACTCCGGCGGAGAAATCCGGGCTATACATACATGTGTTCTGCCTGAGTGACTTCAGCCATATTTGGCAAAGGTTCCCTCCTTCTCGACTAGCGGCGGGGATGCACCGTAGAGTTGGCGCAAGATCTGAGATACAGTGCGGTTGGTGAGTCCATGCTTGTAGCGCATGTTTCGTCTATAAATGGAAGTGGTTACCATGTTGGGAAAGTGGGTACCTTCCTTCTCTCTGCCGCACACTTCGAAGTCTTTCGAAGTGCCCTCGCGCGCTCGTACAGATGCCTACTCACGATCATAAGGCGTTGGCTGTGACATAATGCCGCTGCATAGGTTCCCGCTCCGGTGAAATAAGCAAATACGTGCATCATCACGATCCAGGCGAGCTAGCGCTACTAGTACAGCCGGGAAACCATAAGCAAGACTAGTACAGCCGGGAAACCATAAGCAAGTGCGCGTGCGTCATCACGAGCTGGCGCTACTACTAGCACAGACTGCACAGTCGGGAACCATAAGCAAATATCACGATCCAAGCGAGCCAGCGCTACTAGTAGTACAGGCGAGTCGGGGAACAACGCGGGAGTATGTCGTACGGTCCCAAGATACGCTGAATATTCGATGAGAGAAGATTTCTCTAGACTTGGTATGGACCTTCCTCGCCGGAGGGGGATACTACGCGGCTCTTGTACACGTAGGCTCAAGCTACCAGCCAGGCGAGGAAGCATATGAAGATGCCAACCAACTGCCCTGCATTAGAGGATGGAGCTGCGGCGCTGGACATACTGCTGGAATCGCCGTTCTTGTCATGTTCATCCGTACTGGGTGTAGTGTCCTGATATGGTGACGCTGATCAGTTACCGTTTCACCACAACAGTTCCAAGCATCACTTACAACAGAGGTGAGTGCTTGGGCGCTCTCCGTCGCAGCGGCGATCCGAGCGAGCTCGTTGCGTGCATCGCCCAGCACCTCGGCGGTATTGTCCTGCAACAACTTCGCACGGCGGCGTAGGTTACGAAGCATAGCTTGATGGGCCTCAATGAGTTCGGATTGAGTCAAATTCTGCTCGAATATATCTCGTTTCATGGCGTCGACACGTTCAAGATCCTCCTGAATACTGAGGTTGTCTTCAACGCACTGCTTATCCTTCCTGCAGAAAGACTCAGGATACATCGTTCAACTCGGAGAGGAAAGATGCTTACGCGCGAACCAGGTTCCCGAACAGAACAGGGTTATAAGCCTTGATACCCCACTTGAGCTGTACAACTACGAGATCGTTCGCTCGAAAATGCTTGTGGCATGTGTGGCACGTAGTGTAAGCCGATTGGGCGCGAATCTGCACGATACAATCCGTGCAAACGACATGGCCTGTAAGATGTCTCATTCAGTGAGAAGAAAGACTAATAGATAAGGGACGCACCACAGGTCCGCATCGCAAGCAACCTGGCTGCGCCCAGGCCGGGTCTGATACTGCTCCAGCAGACGGGACAGTTCAGGTACATGGCGTCAGAAGAGTGGGGACGTCCAAGCAGCGTCGACCTGTGGCGACCTGCATAACTGCGATGCTGGGTCTTCTATACTCAGCGTAACAAAGGCGCATCTGGGTGCCACACCGAGAGACAGGCAGAACGTGGTTCCTTTGTGCTTTGGGTGGATAGTAGGCGGCGGCGTAGGGAACACGATCCCAGCGCTGTTCCCTTAGTCAGCGTAGAGTGTGGCGCTCGCATTTTTGGCATCGGTGAATCACCGGTAATTGAGGTCAATCGATCTGTGTTCCCCGATCTTCCAGCGTTCTCATCGGCGTACCCTCAGCAGATTCCGCGTACTGCAGGACCACCGCATCTAGACCGCACCCCACACAGGCATCGTGCCAGCTTACCTTAAAGCATGCGCCCCAGCCATGAATCGGCCCTGTACCTTCGCGGCAATGGCCTCCACTGCGTACGTGCTCCGCCACACGCTTGATGGCGATGGCGGACATACGGATACCGTCAACGTCCTGGTTTTTTCCCCCGACGGAACCTCCCTCGCGAGTGGTGGCGACGATAAACTCGTTATCATATGGAACGTGCAAACCGGGAAGCTCTTATATCGACTCGGGGCCGAAGACAAGGTGGACTCCGTTGTTTGGCACCCATTGCAGCCAGAGACCATCATCGTCGGATGCGGTGGAGGTTCCGTTCGCCAGATCCATCGGTTCTCCCCCGTAGGTGGTCGTAATCATACCGTGCTGTGCTGCTGATCGAAGATAATCTACGGCTAGCTCACCAGCAAAACACACGTTGTTGCCCTCGGCGGACAGTCGTTCGTCTACAGCATGGATTACAATTCAACTACGGCGTGCTTGGCGGCCTCGATAGGGTCTGACATCCTCATTGCAAAGGAGACGGAACCCAGTAAGCCCTCGTACAACCAAGTTCTTACACTTTGCTAACGACTTCTCAGACAGATACGGCGTCGTTATGCCACTACCTCGTCCGATAGAAGAAGATGGTGTTGCGCCCAATGAGTGCTTTGCGGCTACCGTCAAGTTTGACCAAACTGGAAAACGGCTAGTCGCAACATATCCTTCCTACGGCGTTATGTGATCAGTTCTCTTTCTCAACCGCGCGAGGGCCTCCCACTGATTTAACCTTCACGGACAGGTGTTGGGACGTCGAAACGCGGGAGTTGCTCTGGCGCATCCTTCCTCCCGAAGCGTACCCATCGATGTAAGTGTGCTTCTGCATTGTTCCCGTGGAATTTAGCTCATGCGAAGTTAGGGGGCACTCGACAATCACGCAGAGCTTCCGATTCATCGCCGTCCACAACTTTCGGGATGGAGTCCACCTATACTCCATGAAGGGGAGCGAGTGCAAGCCTCGCAAGCTGTATCGGCTCGACCACAGTTCTCGCGCCGAAGGTGCATTTGCTCTTCAGGTTGCTTTCATTCACAACAACCGCGCCCTCGTGTGCGGAACGTCGACAGGCAACGTTTCTATCTGGCAGGTTGCTACAGGTGAACTCTTCCAGTCGCTTCCGCACGAAGGTATGCACACCGTATCGCGCGTGACGAAGAAGCATGCTCATACTTATACAGACCATGTCATAATGGCCGTAGCTGTAAGCCTCGTTCCTAGAGCATACACAACGATAATGCTGAATCTCTCCAGGCATGTCAGAAGGATGACATCTGCTACCTCGCTACGGGTTCTGCGTCGAGAGGTTCCCATACCTATATCAACATATGGCGTGCACGCATTGGTACGTAAACAGGCTCTTCTTCAGTTCCACTTTCTGACTATGCCACCAGCCGGTCTCAAATCTAAGAAGAGCCATTTGCAGTTGTGGGCAAGGCCCTTTCAGGATCTATTTGTGCGTCCGATTCACTTCGCTCTACTTTGACTCACTATTCTATCTAGTCAGACCGTTTTGTGCTGGTGGGATACGAAGCACATATTGCTTGCCGTGCAATCGGAATTGCGACTATGGTCATTGTAGTCACTTGGGGCGCATTCCAAGGGATTCTCGTGGTTCCCTGGGGCCATCTCGCCCATGCGCTAGTAAATGTGGTGCATTAACAGTCATCTACACCGTTCTACACAGCTCATATCAGATCGGGGCAACCCAGTTGACCACATTGTCGGCCGCGTTACGTGAACTCTGGCACCAAGGCGCGCGCTTCGCTGTCAATGCCTATGTATTCGTCAACTTGACGGCTTGCTGGTTGGGATCCATGGCGGCTAGCTGGGCAAGGGCGCAGGCGCTGCGAGCTCTCGGGCTACCTGAGAACATCATGGAGAGGCTACCGCCAAGCTGACCGCTTCCTACAAGTTAGCGGCTGGCATATAGCAGCGGGCATGAGACGTGGTGGGCGGCGGGTATGCGACGGCGAGTTCGCCAAGTACGTGTTGAACTGTAATCATTCTCATACCATGTAGATTGAGCCCCGCCATCATCGTACTGTCATGGGTGTCGCAGGTAAATCCTCTCATTGAAGTCATACGAGAATCACTCTCGAATCGCAGTCATGCGAATGCTGCAGCGGACAGTGGATTAGCACGTGACCGGAAGCGAAAGCCCAAAGCCCGTCGCTGATGCGCGTGCAGAGTCTGCGTGTTCCACTCGTGTTTTCGATATCCGCATTGTGGCAGGTGGCATCATTTCGCCGAGCCGCATTCACAATGCCTTTTCACCGGTCTTTGCCTCGGGAGTGGTCCCTTGCCTCACCTTTGATTGGGTGCCACTCGTTTCCCTTCATTGTCTACTTGTCGTGGCCCTGACTCCAGCGCGTACATGAGTGCTGCCTTGCACTCACTCTCACATCCTCCCCCATACTCGTCGTGTTTGGTCTTATGGCTGATGTGGGAGATACTCCTACTCCTCCGCTCCCCCCTCCTGCGGAACCATCACCCGTCGCAGGCACCAAGAGACCGCGGGACGACGAGACGTCGACAAGCACCCAAGTAAAGGATCAAGATGGTAACACTGTCGTGTGATCCAGGTCTCCACGGCGTGGTCCGTCCACCATTCGGCGTCGGCAACCTGAATCACAAAACCCGACTTGGGCATACCGCCTCAAGAAGTTCAAGGTTGCTCTTGACGTGCTGGTAAGAGCATTTTCCTCGCTGATACTCGCATCTATTTACTGCGCCGCCCTATATATTGGACAGATCGGGGATGGAACCCGCGAAGACGAAGCCGCCCAGGAGGTCTGTAGGCTTCTCACTAACGACGCGCTGAGACTCGCATCTACTCACAGTGTCGCTCTATACTGGACAGATCGGAGATGGAATACGCGAAGACGAAACCATGCAGGAGGTTTGTAGGCCTTCAGTGAGGGCGTGCTACTTACAAGAGATGCTACATTCAACAGCCCACGCAGGAACACACCACCGGTGAAGCGTTTTACGAGGGATCACAGGGTAGTACGCTAGCGAGCCATGGGCACGATGTTACACCGGATGATGAGACACATTCACAAGCTCACCTGATACGTACGGTAGAAGGCGCTGAAGAGGTGGGTGCTCCGTATACAGGTCTAGAAGAGATGACGTCGACCGCCGATCGACAGCCTGCACACAGTCTTCAGGTGAGTAATGCGCGCACATCATGAAGTCCAATAATCCTTAGAATTAGAAGAATGAAAACACACAGGACGCACAGCGGGTGAGTGTCGAACACGTATATGGCCACGAGATCATTCATCCGAGCATAGAACACAGACGACAGGTAGCTCTGAGTCTCTGCGGCCGAGCCAATGGGCAATGGGCACCATCTCAGCGTTGCAGGTACGTTCTTGGACATGATTTCACGGACTAAGACACTAGCGAGCCTGCATCTAGACAACGCTCGGCTCTTCGGCGCCCTTCGACGTGCCCAGTTGGATTCATTCACTGGCCGACTACGCAACTGGAGGTACCTCAACCCAAGGTGCCTCTGATAGCGCAGCTGTCGGGACAGCTATTGACCCTAGGGAAAGACGAAGGCAGAGTCGAACACAGAGGCAAGAGATTCGTAACCAATTGCCGTACCCGAGGGCGACTCCACCATCGCATGAAGCTCCACCATCGCATGAAGCAGACGAAGGTACCCTCACATCCCCTCCAGCAGAAACTTCGCAGCGCATTGTAAACCACTGCCTTCTCTCTTGACTCTCAACCGCTCTGAGATGCTCTGAACCTAGCTGTCCTCAGGCGATGTTTCTCCTGTGCATTCAGCAAGTATTGAAGGTTCGCCCCAATCACTGCGCGAGAATGAGCGGCTTGCATGTCGAGCGCCGAGTAGGAGCGCAAGGGTAAGTGTTTCGTTGTCGCTCAACCGCTAACATTGAAGTCTCACTCTGGTTCAGCTCGAAAGGAACAAAGAGATCACTAAAGACGGTGAAGCACTCATGCATGGCACAATGTCACAGCCGGATGAGTCTCACCAACGCTTACCAGTGATTCCGGTACGAGAGATATTTTACACGTTCAACTGCACTGACCCATGCCTTCTGGTGCTACAGTCAATCCAAGCAAACAGGGCAGCGGTGAACGATGTGACGCCTTCACTTGTCTCGGGTACTGTCCCACAGGCCGATAGTGATGTTGACATGGATGTACGAAAGATCTCTCTACATCAAGTTACACTGACTCAGGCCCTCTCATGCTCTAGCCGATCCAAGCAGACAAGGCAATGGTGAACGACGTAGTGCCTTCGCTAGCCTCGGGCACTATCCTACAGGGCGATAGTGATGTTGACATGGATGCAGTACGTCGCAATAGTTTCTTCGTCTCCACGTGTGCGGATCTAACAGCTGTCCACATAAATCACGAAGCCTTCCGCAGCAGGAGTGGCCGATTCGACGAGACCCAGCGCGGTCGCGGACGATACGTTACCCCTATCATCACAGCAAGTGTCGGGCGCTTTCATTGACACTCACATTCCACCGCCTGTACCTGTGAGTCTCCGCCTTCGTTCGCGAGCACAAGTACTCAGAAATGATTGAATAGGTGCCGACATCCCATCGGGAAGAACGCTCTCAGCATCCTGATCTCGTGAGCGCTCTGCAACTATATCCGGCGCCTGGCTGACCGCTCTATGTCTCGAAGGATCACGATGTACCAATGGATGAGTCGGTGTCGGGCAAGGACGACGCTAGTTCCACGTCCACTGTACGCCCAACGCTTGCGGAGAAAGGAAAGGGGAAGGCATTGGTGAATCAGCCATCGCAAGGCGGGCGCCCTCGTACCGAGCATGCCACCTCCACTGTACGCATCGTCACCTATCTTGACCAGTTGAGTTTCATATGTGGATATCAGATTCCACCCGCATCAGCTATGCCGATAGCAGATACACAACACAACAGTGCGGTAGGTGTTGGGATTGCATTGTCGTACTGAGCTTGGTTTCTCAGACTCATCACCTTTGTTCCTCAGCGTCTAGTGCGCCAATTCGAGCACTTCGATCGTACTACATATGAGCGGCCCGCGAGACTGGCTACGAGTGCGATGCCACTAGGGACCACTGAAGTCGCCACCCCACCCCACCCGACCTCTGGGCCCATCGAAGGAGGAATCATGCTGGACGACACCATCGATCCACTGGCAGGGAGCGATAGCCGTCACAGCGCACGGACTGGGAATGCCGCACCAGTGAGACCAGGCGTCGGCTCCGCAGGATCGAGAACCGATGTAAGCAGACTCGCTCTCGCTCATCCCCTTCGGCTCGTCCCAACCGCTATCGAACTAGGGCCACGTACTGCCTCGTCCCAACAGGGAGGACTTGACTCCCCTCACCAGACGCGATTTTGTCATGTTGAAGCAAGACATGCAGCGAGATCTAGACAAGAAGATGTCAGAGCTTTCTAGCGCTTTTGGATCATCGCTACATGTCTCCCTCGAGAGTGCTGTTAGATCGGTTTTGGCGGGCTCACTACCGCAAATTCATAACACCCCTGCCCTGCCTCAGGGCCCGACTCACCAAGACGAAGGCAACACCACCGATACTGAAATGGATGTAGACAACGAGCCGCGCCCGCCGAATCTTCCTAAGAATCATCACCCACGAGGAAAGAAATCTAAGGAGGACAACAAATTTCATGTGAGCCCTTCTTGTTCAGAGACGACTACCCCTTCCTCACGCCTCTCTAGAGCAGCATCCGCGTGCATGCCCTCAAGTTGATGCAGCGTCGAGATAACAAGTCCCCATTCGTTAACTTGCCGTCTTCCGAAGAGGTAGCAGCATTCGATCCCAAGAGTGGTCGCGAATGTTGCACGGCGGATTGCTTCTCTTACGATGTACGCTTGCGACCTTCGAGCCCTTGGAATAGTTCGGCAGCAAGGGTCTTCACCGTGGACTTCATACGCCACCATTCACAGTTCGGCAAGTCGGAGGAAGAGGTCATGCAGGCATGGCGAAAGCACACGGAGACACTGCGCCGGCAGTTTGCAACAATGGAGAAAGAAGACGTCGAGACGGCATATGACCGGAGTCGCCACAGGCAGCAGGAACGGAAGCGACAGGTGTGTAGTACCGTCTACACCGTTGACGAAACAACCTCAATCTCTGCTATCAAACAGCTGTTCCAGAGGTGTCGTGCAATATCAATCAATTACCTGACCCCCGCCGACACCGAGCTCGTCGACGCACTTGGAGTTCATGGCATGAGCAGTGACGAATCGGACCATGAAGCTGGCAACGGTGACCCAACGTATGTCATACGCTCGAAGCAGTGGTGCTCCCCGGAACTTCAAGATTGGCTGCGCACGCTAGATTCGCTGCACATTGCTATGCGCTACAAGACCCACTTCGACGTGACTCAGGGAGGTTGGCCTCACTATCGAGTGGCTGGACGGAAGGGTAGCAGTCGTGCGCCCGTCCAAGGGCTGCCCCTCAACTGTTACTCTACATCACTCCTGGAATCCTATGACGACCTTCGGATGTCCTGGCTGTGCCCCATCAACGGTGTCGAGGCCAACCTCAAGCATTCCCCGGAGGTTCTCGAGTGCGTATCTTCATTCAGAAGACACATAATAGTCGGGTCTAACGACTTCCTCTACTACGCTTCCCAGATTAGCGAAGAAGTACGACTTATCTCACAGGCTGCTGGTAACGGGCCACTACGACCCTGAAAGGCCTCAACGTAGTGGCGAATCGTCGAGTGGGCTATGAGAGGCATTGACTTGGCTAATGACTCTGTTTGATCGCGCTCCTCCATGTGTGATTTTAGCAGCCTCGATGTCTATGTACGTCTCCAATGTAGCACCCCTATCGAATACATTCAGTAATGAGCCATTGTGAGGCGGTGCTGAGCGTCCAGGTCCCAGCGACCTCCGGGCAGCCGATTCTAGCAGGATCGCCCCCGCGTACGACTGTCCCTCCCCTCTCTCAAAGGGTCTTCTTTGGGTCTGCCTACGGGAGACTACCCGCGTACTTAGCTGAGCGGGTTGCCTTCATCCCTCGGGGACTAGTGAGGGAAGAGTGGATGGACACTCGGAGATGCGAGTTGCCAGTCGGGTAACCTGCCCTCGATACTACGGGCCACGGCTTCACGGCGCGGCGCGCCCGGCGGCTCTCCTTCCAACAACCCACTCTCGCTCCCACCAACGAGGGTATCTCGTCTTGCATCCGCCAACGGTCTGTCGGGCATCACCTATGCATCACCTATGATTATCCATGCGACACTAGTGACCTCTGCTCTCGTGGCAGCCAATTCACACAAGTGCGTTCCAAACAACTCTGGCGCCGCACTACACAATTGCAAGTACGCTGCCGGATACCGCGACACATCCCCGGGCAAGACACCTCTTCCACCGTACATCCTCCAGCTCGCGAACAATGCCTACTATCATATTCGGAGAATTAGGATCAATAAATTATCTTGACGTGCGTAGTCTGTTGCTGATCGTGCTTGCCAGCTTACCCATTTGTTCCAGCCGCGAGACGGGCAGGGGCAACACTGGCAAGTCAGAGAACCGCCGGCTAGCGATAAAGACGCTCCTCAAGCTCAGCGTGAACATTCTGGGGGAGAAGGGCGCAAGGGTCATTGATTAAGTGCTCTCCGCCAAGTTCGTCCTCAAGATGATGTGCAAAGCGCGCACCCTGTTCAACTGAACGTCTCGCGATTCGGGACGTGCACCAAGTTGCAATTCACCGAGCGCGGTCGTCTCTGTGGCATGAAGCTGAAGACCCTAGATTACTACCTGGAGCGCAGTTGCGTTGCCAGAGCGCAATTCGGTGAGCGGAACTCCTGCATCTTGTACTACCTAGTCTTGGGGGCTCGTCGGAGGAGTGGCAATACTTCCCCTTGAGCGACAAGGCGGGGCACTGAGAGGCCTGCTCCTTAGTAGGCTCTTCCAGAGGACAAACGAGTCCTCAAGGCGGTTCACTTGTCGGTCCTCCTCAGGCTACTCGTCGAAGCAGTTATTCGGCGCGAGGAAGAGTAGCGCATTCGCTACCTCGACGTGCAGCAGCCATGCGGCGCGCTAGCGTGTGTGTGGTCGAACACGCCAGAGCAGGTCTGAGAGAACAGGCAGGGCTGCGTACGGCTGAGTGCGCGCCGCCGACATCGTAGATGATCCGTTCGTGCGCGATCGAGCGGTCCACACCAACTACGCTGAGGGCGAGCGACCAAGGCTTGGCTTGAGGAGCAGCGCAAGCACACACCGACACTCTTCAAATTGTACTCCTGCTCGCTGACGGTGTGTAGGCGTGCACGCACGACACCATAACTCGGCGGCTCGTATGTCCTTGTCGCGATCCGGTCGATGCTGTTCGGGAGCTGAGAAATACATGTAATGTGATGGAACTGCACCATGCCCAGCCGCATAAGTGCATACTCACAAGCCCGCACAGTCTTCCAGTTGTAATCACTACCGCGCCAGCATCTCCCAGACGGCCCGGGCCCCGTCCTCCCGCAGCGCCCGTATATTCTCCCGACACCCCGCGGTCACCTCCGTCGCATCGTCTCGGATGGCTCTTCGGAACCTTTCATTCGGTACTCGAACAAGGCGACCACCGCTCACGGCCCTCAGGCGCACTCACGAAACGAGGAGGCTATCGTGGCCGTGCAACAACCTGTTAAGCCCATGCGCGGGCCCACAAAGCGGAGGAAGGGCGCGATCAAGTGCCTGCAGGCCGTCAGCGAAGGTGCCGAGAAGACACGATGAAACCCAATCCTGGTACTAGGGCCGCACGTTCGACTTTGCCTGCAGTCGCGTGTCTCGTTGGCGACGATGCCCCGGGGAAGGGAGGATGATGTAACACAACTTACAGATTGCCGGCAAACATGCATAGACACAATGATTCTGAACATCATAGTCTCTGCACGCCGACACCCAAGATACATGCCGGGCGGAAGATCAACACTAAAGCACATCTATCTACTATGGTGAGACTTAAGATGGGTTGTACAAACACCTCCAGATGTGATCGTAGAACAAACTGTACATACACCTCCGATTTATGGAACTGGAAGAGATGACTGCTTCTTTCGTCGTCCTAGATACGTGCGGAATGTATCCTTCGTGACCCAGCGTGGGTCACCATTGTCAAGCAGTCGCAGCACGTAGTCCTTCAACCTTGGGTGCGAGCACCTCTCGCTGACAGGTAGCCACGTTCCGTTCTCCACACGGAGCCATATTTGCACATCCCCCTTGGACTTGTGGACGTATATGTCGCCAACGTCGGCAAGCGTAGGGGCCACGGGGACCACTTCAAGAGGTGGCCCTTCGGACGCATACCAGACAACCTTCTCTGGGCGTGATCGTATCGCATGCTCATGCCTAAGTGGGCCTCTGGTGTAAACGTTAAGAAGTGCGAGAGACTCGAACTACATGAGTGACGTACACAACGGCGTCAGAGGCAGCCCCGGTTCCATTCGTGGGTTCTGCTGGCATTACAGGTGTATGCGGTGATGTAGCGCGCATAAGGGTGTATTGAAGCTCTGGCACTAAGCGACGGGGTGAGCGGTCCCGGGAGGTGTCAAACTGGACATGCCTCACGCCCGCGGTCCTCGCAGGCTGGTCCGTCACCGTCCTTCCTGAGCCGGACAAGCTGAGTGCTTGCAACCGGGAGTCTAGGTGTGTTGTGCTGTGCTGAGCGGCGGAAGCAGGGGCCCCCAATTGTGTGCCAACGAATAGCTAACAATGTAGATGTTAGTGGTAGCATAGCTTCGCGAGGTTATATGCGCACGGGAGCTCTTGGCTGGTTTCCTAGCTCTGCGGCTTGCGGAACCTCTCGTGTTGGGGTGATATCTCTTCTTGGTGCGCTGTGTGGGCCGTCGGTACGTCTATAATTTGCTGTATTGGGTGGAAGCACAACCTAGGTGTCGATGAGGCTTCTACACAAATCGAATCACAAAGAGCTCCTTACACGAGTCTCGTATCGCGTTGAAGGGGCTGATTGAGGTCTACAAATGCATATATGTTGGCTTCATTGATCTGCACCAACTGGCGTACGCAACAACGAATCACGTACGCCGTCGCCGCAGACGCATGCAGCTGTCGATAACGGAAGATCAAAGGGCCTATAGGGGGAGCGGTATCCTGAGTGGGTTCCTCAGTTAGCTATAAGAGGGACATAATATGAGAGAAGCTTACTCCTTGCTGAGTCGCTGTGGACCCCCGCTGCGTCGCGTCTACATGCGGCAAACACGGCTGAGCCTGAGGTGGCATCGGCTCCGGGATTATGGGTTGCTATTCGATGTGAGCAGTCGCGAGAGAGGGTCCCCTTTAGTACATGCTGCCGGGTCTCCAGTGGCGCCGGGTACCACGCGAATCATGCATTGTTGTGTTCCGCGGGTAACTAGTACATAGTAGGACTCTCCTCCTCTTACCACCGACCCTGCCACCGACTCTATCTGAAAACACGGTGCGTCGTTCACACTTCGACCCTCGTACACCCGCTAAGCAGCGCTGCCCAGTTGCACACCAGCGATCTCTAGGCAAAATCACCGCACTTCTTGACGGCAGTTGGGCCAACTCTATGCCAACCTTCCCGCAAGTCATCGTTGACGCGATGCTCGCCGCGACGCCCTTCGTCGCCGTCAACAATTTCATCAATGTTCGCGAGTTTAGCGGATTCCGCGCTGCAGCCACTAGTAGACCTCCGTCGTTCGGCCGCGCTCCGCTCGGTGAAGCCGAATCGCATATCCGCGCGGGACGTGGTGGTCGACCTGCGCGCGGGCGTGGAGATCACGCGAGACAGACGGCGAGTGCGCGCATTGAGGGTGTGCGTTTCTCCAGGGAACAGGTGGGGGCTCTCTCCCAACCCAGTGGGGTTGGCCCTGAGGTGCGTGTAATACTCTGCTTCGTGCGACAAGGTGTGAATGCTCGTCGGCTACAGGTTGAGGTTAGTCGAGAGTGATGAGGCTGGGGTGCGCCCTTATTCCGTCTCGTCGATGGCTAGGACGCTAATCAGGGCACGCAAGCTTTCATCGCAATGTACGATGAGATCCTGCGATTTGGAGCAGGCGCGACAGACAGTCTTTCTCCACCTTCGCGATCATCCCAACGAACCATCCCTCCTACAATGCACCAGTGGGGCCGCGCACACAACGTATGCACTCATACACATGCAACAGTTTGACAATATCCAGAAGCTAGAGGGACACCATGGAGAAGTGTGGACCTGTCCGTGAGCGACACCAGGAAGTTCGTCGTCACAGGCTCGTATGACAAATCTATACGCGTCTGGGAGAAGTTTGACGAGCCGGTGCGCACCTCTCCTCCCCAACGCCCTTCCCAACTGACCCTGTCCTCCTCTAGCTATTCGACGGGATGCGGCGGCGGCGTGACTTGTTCGAGCTTGCTCGCCCAGCCCGCCTGCAGTGCTTGCCTCCGCGTAATCGCGTTGCGTCACGCGCTCGCCGTCCGCGAGCTTGAGTGCCTCCATGACGCGCTCGCCCGCCATGAGCGTCTCCGTCGTCTGCTTCGAGATCTCGNGTCGAGCGTGTCTGCGATCCCGGAATCGCAGAGCGCCTCGCGCTCGTCCTCGAGCTCGCAGCGTACGACGTCGAGCCGGAGGAGTATGTGTTTAGGGCGGTCGAGAAGGTGCCTGGGACCGCGCTGTACGACACGCTGCTCGTGCTGGCCTTCGGGAAGGTCAACAACTTGATGCAGTATCTGAACGTGCTGGCGCAGAGGGTGCGTTGCGCGCGTTTTAGCGAGCCTTTGCGGTGTGCTCACCCTTTTGTTGGCAGGATCGGGTCATCGTTCTGACATCGAAATCTTTATTTTCCTTGGGGTTGCCCGTCTCCCTCGCCGCCTCAACAACCGACGTACGGAGCCCACCCTCATGCCGACACAGCTCACCCGCCACGGCGACGGCAAAATGGACTCCCACTACATCCTCTACCCGAACAGGTACACCGCAGGTTTCTTGCAAAACTCAGTAGAGCCCAATTCAGGTATTGCGATGACCAGCCTCGCGAGTTCCCCCAAATGACCGGGGAACCCAAGGCCGAACAACGACATGGCTATGACTACCGTGCAGGTAGGTGTCTCCTGGTGCTCGTTTCGTTGCGCAGAAGAGTGCTGATTCCACATTCTGTTTCCGCTCATATCTACGGATCCACTGCCCTTCCTGCCCCTCCCCCATTAAGACCCAAACACGTTCGCCCACACTTGCCAGCAGATGGCGTTAGGACCTTCTAGGGGCGCACCATGAGCAAGAGACATGCCCTGCTGGCCTCGGCGTCACACACACCCGAGCATGCTCTCACTCCCTGTATTCCTTCTATTCTGACTCCACTGCTGCCTCGGTCTCGTCGGTCACACAATTTGAGTCAACTTCGTCCTCGGCGTCCAGCTTAATATCTTCCCCGGGGAGCTGGCACTTGGCCGACAATGGTAAAGATCGCGAGAACGACGGGGTGAGATAACAGCAGAGTACCCCTTCCCCCAGATGCCGCCCTCGCCAAGTAGGTACGTACCCATTGTACCCATTGCTTTTTCCCGAGCCAAACCTTAGCGACTGTGTGCAAGTGGGGATGACTATCGTTCTTACCAGTGCTGCACAGTGGTGAACGACTGTGCACTTCGCGATTCCCCATATCGTCCCAGTCATTTCAGTGCAATTGTTCTTATCTGTCTAGTGGTCATTGCTAATCCATACGCAGACATCGTCACGGCATCTCCACTTGAACATCCACCGCCCCTGGTACGTGGCACGGTACCGAGGCGAGTATGGCACCACATAATCGGAAGGCGTGCACGCTAATCTGCAGGCTGACAGTCATTGCTGAAGGTGACGTGGAGCGTGTCGAATGGTATTCAGCGGCCTCATGCGGAGCCGGGGTGCCGTGTATAAGGCTCGCTGCGTCGCGCGAAGCCATGCAAGGATAGGTGAAGCAGCACCAACCTGGGTGCTCACCGTTGCACGAGCCAACGTGTCTTTCCAACCCCAACCGAGCCCGAGTGCGTACATCGCCTTGTCGTCCGTTCTGCGTGGGGCCGTGCTGTCGTCTTCCTCTTGCTTCGTCCCCCTTCTCCCGCTGAACCTGTCTGACTGCTCTGCGCTGACAGCGCCCGTCTCTTTCTCGTGTCAACTTAACGTGAGCGTGCACGTCCGGGACTCTCCGTCTTGCAGTCGGCTTGTGCACTCTAGACGGCACGTTCTCGTTCAGCCTCTGGCATCTGCTCTGACTTCTGCATGCTCGCTCGCTCTGTCGGTCTTTCTCGCACCCGGATGGCATATGCAGTGTTTGTGAGCGGCGCATGCGGCTGATAATGTCCCAACTTGTCAAGGGTTGCAGTCGTCTGAGCACGATGTACCACCGGTTGCTCAGACTCCATGGAAGCGCAGAAGCGCAGTAACTGCCGCGCAAAGCTGTCCTTGTCACTCTGTCGGTGCCTTGTATAAGAGACCGTTGACCGTTGTCAGGTCCTCAGTCGATGGGTCGCTTCTGCCACTCTCTCTTCGCATCAAAAAGACGATGCGAGAGCTGCCGCTCTCAACACAAGGCTGGACGGTACATATGCATCCATGGGGATCTTGTACGCCGAACTCAGTACTGGCTTCGACTCGACCGCACAGCCGAAATCATTCTCCTCACGTGCAGCAGATAATGGAGGTGGAGCACATACGGAGGATGCAGATGGAGAGTTTTCGGGCAGAACTCGTTGTAGCAAGCAGTATATCGAGGAGCTGCCCTCGTTGACTGATGTCGTTCAGCAAGAGGTCCTAGGTTTTCCATGTCTACCTCTCTCATATTCACACACCGACCTGGTCCCGAGAGTCTCCCATACAAACTCAGTGCCGATATCCCCGAACGTCCCAACAATAGGCGATATTGACCTATCGTCTTACCCACGGAACGGTTTCTCCCCATCATGAAGCCGGACACCTTCACCCGCTTCGAGGACTCCTCCGTTGTCGAATTGGTCCCGCTGAAGTTACAGTGTTTGCTGATGGACCAGATATGGCATCCTCATGAACTCAAGGGTCGAGAATGGGAAAGGGACATCCGAGTCCATCATCACGCACCATCATCCCATCTTGACTTGTAGCATGATATCATCGCAGACCTTCGGTCCCAGTGGACCCCGCTATCGCATCCGCATGCTTCCTCGTACTCATTCTGCAGGCTAGAGAATGTGGTTTGGTTCTAGATGCCTTGATCTGGGCGCCATCGCCTCCTTGCACGGTCTTTTCCATTACCTGACTGTGTCACGTCATCAGGAAAACCTGTAATCACTTTTGTGTACCAATTAAGACGCAATATGCTTCAAAGCTTCATTAAGTACTGTTGCACAGATAAGACAAGTCCAAAAAAAAAAAAGCTTCATAACGTATGCATATACAGATATAAGCACAGATACGTGTTATTTATTACTCTGCCTACATCTACATGCTTTGATTCCCTTGACAGGATGCCCTTACGAGGTCGTCTGATTTTGACATAATTCTGCTTATATGCTCTTTATATTACTTCACCGGCTGTCCTCATTGAACTGCATTAATGTTGCATAATGCCGCTTATTTTCCCTAAAGCACACACATTCAAGCTTATAGTTCCTTCAGAATGGCAATATATATCTGGGCTCTCTGGATACAATTTACACTGATGTACAACAACTGACAGGCATGCGATGATTTGATACTGCAGTAAGTGAAGCAGCAAAAGCGAATAGCGACATACGGTGTGATCCTGCCAGATGTAGGCGACAGACATTGGGAACGGAGGGGACGGAAAGTGTACAGGCAGATATACGTCAGTCTACGGTTTCTCCAGTAGTAGTTGAAGATAGCGTCTCGTAGCTGTGTTTCACATTTAGTGAGCTCAATT
>MPVS01000247.1:0-37477 GCA_001931775.1 Fomitopsis pinicola
TAGTAGTAGCAGCAATATATTGTATTCTGTGGAATAGAAAATGAAACATGAATAGCAGAACTTTGAATACAAAGATGAACTACACCAGCAACAACGATGGTCCTCACAAGTACAAAACTGAATGCATTTACATGGGATTCGTGCCATGATTGCCATTCAATGCCATTCTGATGGCATTTCATTTGCCTGTAAGTCAATAGTGATGTCAGCTGCCTTTGTCAAGGTCCGCACGCCTGAATTTGCCTTTCAATGAACCAAAAGGCCAAGTATGGTGGGACCGTACTTGCCAAGGTAAATAGGTTTTTCCTGATGTGGCGCTTAGCAAGGGGAACAGAAGGCGCGATCGCATGAGGGCCCGTGGCTTGCTGCGGCAGAGCCCCGGAGCGTAGCTCGTCGATGATCTGCGACACCGCTCCTTGGTTGTATACAGCAAGATCATGCTCGACGTTGGCAGCGGCCTGCTCACGCTCGCGTATGTCATATTCTCGGGCGATGTGCCATCCGTGGGCCGAGGTAATCAGTCGCACCCACTTGTTGTGCGCGTCGAAACGTGCCGCACGGTCCTCGCCATGGAATAGTCGGACTGCTCGCGTGACAGACTCTGCAATCGAGCCCCACTCCTCGAGGGGCAGGAAGCGGTCCAACTTCCGATCAGGGGCGCGAAGTTTCAAGGAGCCGTCGGCATCGAAAACGTAGGCGTCCTCTGCCTGGGCTGCTTTGAGACGGGCAGTGCGCGTGAGCGCCGAGTACGGCACGTATTTGTACTGCGCGATGAGGTCCTCGATCCTCGATGGCATGACTACGGAGGCTGGATGAGCAATGCTGCACCACAGTCGAACAGATGCACAGAAAAAGGCGAGGCCTTTCGCCTGCCTGGCCTCTCGCCCAGAATGTACAGTCTTCGCACGGCCTTTCGCCAGCCGTGTACGGCCTATCGCCACACATGCGGAGTCCCAGGCCTCTCGCCATGGAAGAATACCACAACAAGGATGCTCACTTACCAGCAGTAAGGGGGTCGTTCTTGAACCCGTCCTTCACCGGAGGGAGGGAGATGACCTTGCGACCGCTGGCTTTGGCAGCACTGGCTGCCCGGTCCACCTCCGCGGCCGAAGATGCCATCGTAAAGGCCGGAGCCACAGGCGGCTGAGCAGATGAGGACTGCCCAACGGGAGCCCGCGACTCAGGGGCTACAGGGGACTGAGCAGATGAGGACTGCCCAGCCGGGGCCTGTGTACTGCCCGCATCTGTACGCGAAGGGTCGGCAGGCTGCGAGGGAGTCGGAGTAGGTTGCGAGGGAGTCGGAGCGGATAGAGTCGCGGACGGCGTACCCGCCGTTTCTGTGTCCGAAGGCTGAGCGAGCTGGATTCCGAGGTGAGTTGCCGGACGGTTGGAAGCCCCATCAGAAGTCATAGTGAGAGCGGATTATGAAGGGGCTAGAGTAAGCTGTTAAAGGAGATATACAGTACGAAAACGAAAACGAACGGCAGACAGCGACGTGTGCGTGCTGCCCTGCGACGACGAGACTGATGGTGGTTGTCTTATTCACCGCTGCTGCGCCCGGTAGGGTCCGATATGCCAATCTCCCATAACAGACAGTGTTCGTTATCAGATTGTAAGCTACAGATCCAGTGCCGATTCACTATCCCACACCCGTGGTGCTTTACACATCATCGACACAGAGCGAAGTTGCAACTGAATTTTGCCGTTCTCGTTGGCGGTGTGCAATGTGTCGATCCATTCCCCACCACACGTTCGCATCACGCGCACGTCCATAACAACCAAGTCACCGTTGTCAAGGAACGCAGGGGGCCAGTGCGGCATTACCGCGTCTACATCCAGGTCAGTTGTTGCGTCGTAGCATTCTGTGAAATGCGCGATCTAAAAAGACATCAGTAAGCGGCGTAGGCTTGAGGGTGGGCAAGGGATTGCATACCAGAGCGTGAGAGCCGTTTACACCTTCGAGCACCATGGACCGGTGGGCCGTAACAATTCCATTATCTAGTTCGGACGCAAGGTTGTCTGGGCAGTCCACAAGTAAGTAAGCAGTCGGTTCTTTTCATTCTGATGAGACATACAGTCTGTATGCCCCAGAGAGTGAAGAAAGGCACTCCACCGTTGCGTCTCTCCAGTCCGAATTGGCGAGATGGACAGCGACACATGTTCTGGCCTATGTTTCCCCCTTTCGGCCAACAAGGTGCCATGTGATGAAACTTCGCCTATGATCCAGAACTTGAGAGGGACACCGTTTTGACAAAGGTGCTCGGTCGATGTATTAGGTGACAAGCACTTCCAATCCGAGTGTTCGTAAGCAGATGGAAGGTACACGTTCGCCCGCGCAGATACTGCGTCAGCGGTTGCGTAAATACGTCGTATGCGACTGTATGCACGTAATGAGTATGCGTCTATATCTGTGTTCGATACTCACGCCCGCATATGTTGTTGACGCACCCATTGTGCATTTGAGCGGGAAACTATGGTGACGGGAATGAGAGAGGGAAAATGGTGTGTCATCGTTGCTCTAGAGGGTCGCAGGAGAAGGTTGTTCCATCTGCTCAGTCATAGCCGCAACGGTTTTATACGATGCTGATTCGAATATCGCCTGCTTCAGTCCACAACGACAGCGAAAGGTACATCAAACACAATCGTATAACACACTATGTCTCTATGCAGATAATATACGCAGGCGCATGTCTGGCGACAATACACTGACGACTAGTTACTCGGTGGCGAGATTCTCCAGGGCGGGCATATCCTGGTCACTTCCCAGATGCCCGTCAATGTTGTACGCGGTGTGGTATGACATAATCTCAGTTACTGGCGTTGCAGTTACGGCGGCTTCGCGCGCACTATCCGCCAACTTCGTCTGGTGCATTGTCAGGCACACCTCAGAACATTCCATAACGATGAGCTTACCTTTGCGTCACGCGAAGACCACAAACATATAATCTCCTGCGGGGCGTATTGCACGTCGACTCGACGTTGCCTGGTCTTCGTGTCCCAAAAAGAGACTATTTCGGCGAATGCTGACATTTCGACGAAGTCTCCCTTGCTGAAGACAAACTCCTTTGCGCGACGTATAACACCATCCGCGCGTTGCATACCGAGGGCCAACTTGTGGGACACCTTCCACTCGTGTTGCACACAGCGCATAAGCGCTTGATCGGCTGCAGTAAGGATGCCCGCAAGTTGGGGAGCCGGCGCAGTGACGTTAATCTACGCCGATTCATGTAAGATTTACGAACACAAATGTATATGCACATACCCTGTCGAAAACACGTCGTCTTAAGTTGATGGCTGTACGGCTTCTTTCGGGCGGAACGTTGCCCAGGCGCAAGGAATTGTAGACCAACTGATCTATATTCTCCAAGACGTCCACTTGAGGTTCGAACGCGGCGTTGCAGCCGTACCCGACCAAGGTCAAGTACTGCACGGCCTTTTTAGCGTTATCCGCAGCCCTGTTGGCCTCTTGGTGAGAATGCAAACAGACGACTGACTCAATTACACGTACCCGTTCCAGTTTCCGAGGGGTTGTATATTGAACGCCCCGAGAAAACCGTGAAGACGTACTTGCACTCTGTGCCGGCGCGTAGCGTGTGCATCTGGCTGAACATGCGGAGACCACAGTAGTGCGAACGAGGCGCGCGGACCAGTTGGGCCAATGACCTTGGGGGCACTGGTATCTTCAGTGACATCTGCCCAATCGCACAGATCCTCGAACGTCGTTGGAGCGACTTGCCACTCTCGCAGCTCTTTCACGGTCACGGTGTCGTTCATTGACTTTCCCAGGCCTTTTGGCCATAAGTCGCGCAGCAAGCCGCCATTTGCGTCTATCACACTGTAAGCGAACGGAGAAGTCGACAAGAGGTTATAGACTTACTAACGAGGAGCGACATTGGGTTTCGCAGGTGTTCACCGGGTGGGTGAGGTTGCGGTGAAATTTCATCCTCTTTATAATGAGCTGAGCGGACGGGCTTACGTAGCCCAAACACGCAAATGGCGGTGCACTAGTGAATCACCTGCATCCCGAAGTGACGTCTATCCGCTTGCATCCGCCAGAATGTGGGTCGGGTCGAGTGGATCCGCCGGAATCACTTTGGTTGTAGAACAGTAATCCGTAGACTGCAGCATGACCAATGCGTTTGGGGCGTGATGCAGTCACTGCAAGGCCGGTGGACGTCACGACTGGGGAAATTTCTTGTCAGTCACTGCGTTCAGGGAAACGTACAAGGCGCACCAACAGGACCGACAATGAAAGCGGTCCGTTTCCAAACACATGCAATAGATTTGCATCCGCCTTCCACTGCTGACACAGTAACACCTCGGCCGGGTACCGATGCACATGAGATGCATGACTCTTTGAGCCCGCTAGGCAAAGTACCCCCCGTCAAGTAAAATAGGATGCATTTCAAATTCACAGGGCGCCATATGCGTTACGGGCAGTGCTATGTCGATATCTATTGTCCAGAGTCGCTGGCTGCATGTTGTGCCACGAGCGAAATGGCGCGTAACTCCAGTGTGACACGGAATTGGTTCCATGTTCCGTTGCGGACAATGTTCCCTACACGATCACATTGCCATCGCACAACCCGTACGTCGAGCAGAACGAGGTCGTCCTGCTTAATGTTGCGCGGTGTCCAGAGTGGCATACTAGCGTACGGCCTCAAAGACCTTCGCGCATCAAAGCAGTCGCAAAAGGGCAAAATCTTCGCATTCTCATAAGCAATATGTCACACGCAAAGTGAATATACGCTCACCAGGATTAGCCCATTAACCTGAATCAGCATGCGCCGTTGAACGGTAAGTGTATCCGCGGGGTGATCAACTAATCGAAAGGTGAGTTAAACAGTGAATGCTAGCATGAGATGTACGCACTCTCTACGCCGCCGAACTGTCGCATGAATGCATACCACGCATCCGCTTCACCTGCACGAACTGGACGCACACTAACGGAGACTTGCCGGAAAGCCCCTCCATTGACGTCTACCAACCCGGCGCCGTTGCGAGTAACTTCCCCCACGATCCAAAAGCGTGCCATGAGACCGTCCGCAGCGAGGTATTGCTTGTTCGGAATGCCTGGCAACGTTACCCAATTCGTAACAGCAGGCGGTCTGCATATATTGAACCGCCCCCGTACGCTATCGTCGGAGCGAACCATTCTTTGGACTCGTCTGGGGCATCGTGTCACAGCGCATTAGGGCTACATATGGAATGAAGCTCACTTTAAAGTGCTCCGTATGATGGCCCAACCTCTGTCCGTTTGACTGTTGACGTCTAGTTGATCGTCGTTGTGCTGATCCATGTCTACGCAGTGAATGTCCAGAGGAGAGTACGTACGACAAGTGCGGGCTGACCGTCTCGTCCCCCGTTAAGATTATGACCGATTTTCGAATGCGGATGCATTCGGTTGTGATCGAAGGTGGCGGCGGGATTGCTCTACAAACCGTCATGCCGAGCAGCGGGATGACTATCCCATGGGGTGGGTGTACGGGACGAAATGCGGCGCAAACCCGCAGACATCAGGGGTGCCACCAACCCACGTGGCACAGCATCGGTATTTGAAAAGTATGATACGTCACACGAACCGTTGACGCTGGCATTTGCCTCATAGCATGCTTACAGTTATGACAACGACATTATTGGACGATATCTATGAAATTACGCAGTGTCCGCCTGTAGTTACCATACATCGTACTCGAGCAGACCATTGCTACGGTGTAGCATGCACACCGCCAGCAATTCGAGCTCAATACGGAAAAAATCCCAAGTACCAGCACGAATCACGAGTCCGCGTCGGTCACTCCGCAAGCGTATGATCTGAACCTCAATGAGGACAAGGTCTCCACCGCCAATTTCGTTCGATGGCCACAATGGCAGGCGGTTCGAGGGAACCGTGCCGGCTCTCCCGTCAAAACAGGGGAGGAAAGGGGAGACCTGTGCGAGCGTCAATGCGAGAAGTTTTCGAGACAAGGTGTTTCGCACCAATAAACCGGATGGTGACCTATGTATCATCCTTCGGCGTGCAATTATGTTTGCAATACGACTAGGCTGTGCTATAGAAGGCACACATAAGTCGTAAGCTACGGGATACGAACCAACAACTCGCTCACCGTTAACGCCTCCTAGGCTACGCACCCACGCGGCCCAGCGATCAATCTCACCCAGCTGGACAGGTGATACGTTGATGGAAACATTCGCATGAGGTTGCCCGGACGAGGCGACAAATCGAGCCCCACGTGCAGCGACTTCACCAACAACCCATAAGGATAGGTACGCCTGCAGAGACGAGCCGTTGTGTATTGACACGCGTGTCAGGCGTCAGCCACTGGGTCTCTCGAGGAAGGGTGCTGAAGATGTTGTATCGACCAGCTTCGGTATCGCATGAAGCGATGATGTTTCGAACTCGACTGAAGGGCGGTCAGATTGAACCTTTTTCGCGGACAATTTTGACGTACTGCACGAGCACTACGTCGTTCAACCATGGTCCATTGACAGACGACATGAACTGAACGTTCTGTGCATCCGATTGTTCAATATGATCTTCGTCTAAGCGGGAAAAGTTGTCATTGCTGGAGAGGAGGATTGCAAGTCGTGAAATCAACCAACATCATGCTCAGACTCATAATCGATCACTCACGATATAGTGACAGTGCAGTCATCTGTCGGCTGCACCGGAGAAAAGGGGATCCTGCTTTGCGTCCAGAGACTCAGTCACACTCCGGCATTGGATGTTTGTGCATACCTCGTGTGCTCTTCATTGTGCGGGTGCGAAGCGGAAGACGGGGCCGCATTGTTCGCAGTGATTACCTGTTGGGGCGGGCTGTCGGGTAAAGATGCATCGAAGAAATGTCAGCGACAACACCTCTGTGAGGTTACTTACAAGGTATGGTATGTGGAGGCGCGAGGCATGATAAAAGGAAGCGACACATTTGTTGTTCGGTTGGAGGGGTATTTATGCAATGTTGCAGCGCAGGCCGCACGAGCGGAAGCAACAAAATTTCCGAGCACAGCCGCGCAGCCGCACAGCGCTGTAATCGGGCCGCTTTTTTGCCTCCATGATCATTACGGAAGCAGTCGGAAACAATATACTGCATCGCGCTGAGGACGGGCATGTTCGCAGCACACAATTTGCGCCCAGATTTGGCCCATTTTATAAGGAGCGTAGTTTGCAAATTGCATTAGGGAGTAACCACGAAATACGGTGCACAATTGCCGGTACTGAATACGGTACACTGTCTATCAAACTTAGAAAATCGCATCCGCACCTGCATCAGCGTCGAGTAAGTCGATCGGAGGTGCATCAGGGCCACGGTGAATTATCGAAACTGCGGCAAGATCCAAGCCGACACGGTAGGTGTCCCAGTTTCCCTTGTAGCGTGTTTTCCCTTTCGCATCGCACTTCCATCGCGTAGGTCGCACCTCAACCAGTACGAGGTCATTCACCCCAATGAGGGAGGCAGTGTATTTCTCCATAGCGGTGTACCTCGTCACGGATTGCGTGCCGTCATAGCAATCATTAAACAGAGTCGGCTGCGACAGGTTAGAAGAGTGACAGGAGCCGTAACGTCGCACTTACCGTCGATCTCGTTTCGCCCTTCGATCTGAAGAGCATGCTGCGACTTGCGGACAATGTCCGGTCATCATCGGGTTCAGCGGCTGTGAACAAATGTTAGCACGGGCTCATGAGATGTCCAACAAACGTACGTTTCCATCCACCGAACAAGTCCAGATAATTGCACCACAAAGTGTACTCGCGCTGAGTGATCGGCTTGATCCTCACGGACACGCGCTTGAAGGGCTCGCCTCCGTCGCTGCGCATCAACCATGCTCCATCGTGAGCGGCTTCGCCAAGCACCCATGCGCGAAGCGGACGCCGGTCGCCACCTTTCAACGTCAAGTATTCGACGAACGTGTCATTTGTGACCTTCGACCAAATCGTGGTCGGCTCCGGCGGGGCGCGGGCTATATTGAATCGAGCCCCTTTCTTGTCTTCAGATGCAATCATGTGGCGGATACGCCTACAATAGATGTCAGTACAGGTAAGATGACACACGAATAAACGTACTTTAGCAGTTTATCGTCCCAGGTTGCCCCATATTGACTCGCAAGTTCGAGTGTACCTGCAGCACGGTGAGCGAAGGCAACATGATAGACATGATAGGTCACACCGACGAACCAGCATCGGTAACGCTGGTGCGGTTGTCGCCTGATCCATTGATGTTGAGACTGGGGTTGTGTCTGTCTGCGTTGACGCGAAGATCAGGGTGGGCGGCGGTGTTGTCATTGCCCGATATGGTGGAACCGTCGCTGTCATTGCAATTGAGACGGAATGATTGACACGACCGTTCATAGCAAAACTCACGATTGATCCTGGGTAGATGAGCATCTAATGTCATCCGTCACAACAAAGGCTTCTCCACCTGCGTTCGCAGCGTCTCTGTTCAATAGTTAGCAGAGTATGCACGGCAGTGCTGACGTTACACGTACTCATGGGCCAATGCGGGCGGGGATGACGAGGGAGGCGTTGGGGGCCCCTCAGTTACACTGTGATCAACGTTATGATCGCCCCCAGTAGATTTTGCTCTACAAAGACGATTAAGCGATGCCATTGGCTCGGGCATGTTACTCACTTCTTAGTAGCAGCGACTTGCTCGGGGGGGTCGTCTTGAAGACGTTTAACACCGGTGGTGCGCTTGTTGCGTACAGTGCGAGGTTCGGTAGACATCGTGAGTAGACAAGATCCTGCGCATCGCAACTGCGTTGTATGTGAGCTTTATACATTTACAGACCCGGGCATAAGCGCTTACATAGTGAACGGCTGACAATGCTCCGCGCGGATGCAAGCCACACCGATTAGGGAAGACATATCTGCCACGGAAGCAGCCTTTTTTGACCATTCCGACAAGGCCAGAGCATTCCAGTAGCTTGCATCCGCTGAGCAGAGAAAGGCATGTGATTACGAAAGTCTGGAGCAGATCGACAGGTCACCGGTCTTCGCCCAAGCAGCGAATACATTTTTTGGTACATTACTCGCAACATCAAGCGCTCACTGCATGTTGTCGTTCAGCACAAACCTGCCCGCCTCGTAAATTCGACGGTTTTGTGACGACGAGGGTGGATTAACTCACGCGTGTACAACAGTAGCCATTCTGGGGCTATCCTCCGATCGTAGGTGGACCATGGTCTGTTCTGACAGGACGGAAAGACGGAGCACCAGCAGCTCGCCTCTCCATTCGACACCATTTAGCAGTTCATATACTGCTCTGTTGGGTGGTGCCTGCGGCGGAAAGCGCTCATAGTATATGCGATAGGTGACCGTAAGGGGTGAACCAGCCTGCGCGGGAATTGTAACGTCGGAGTACTGGTAAGTGGTGTTCATCCGCCGACCCGCCCAGGGAGGAATGGCGATATCGAGTGAGCCGTTTATCGGGTACCTGTGTATACGTACATGGTGACGGTGACCCCTGCCACGTCCATGTAGATGAAACGCGCAGAGGGAAACAACCTAGGATGAAGTTAGGCATAACGAAGCAAACAACATAGGACGACATACACGGAACAACGTGATATGGTGAACAGGCATGTCGCGTGTAGGGCGTATGCAAATCCACGCTAGACAGCACAGGGCCGTTGTCGAAATGAGCAGTGCAAGGTAGACGGTGAGCATGATGATGCGGGGCAGGAAGTTGCTGCGACGACCTGAGGGGAAACACCTGAATATGTAGGCGGAAGCAAACGGGTTGCACCCCCTCACAAAACAGCTCTGTAACGGAACCATTCGGCGGGTGGCGGGAGCATATCGGCAACAGTGCCGCACTCCGTCGTTGTACAGATTATGCGTGAGTGAGAGTGGTCGTAGAGGTCGGACGCGGAAGGATCGTACCGGGCTGGGAAAACCACTTGTGCCTCACTTTCTCGCAACATCCGCCCTACGCACACTCCTATTTTGCCCGGACCGGATTTGGCGCGTGTTCGCGACACTCGCTGTGCTGGCGATCATGCGTTCGCCGTTGTATGTTCATCTGTCCTCCTGGCTCTGTGTCCTCAGCTGACCAACACCCTGCAGCCTCCAGCAGGGCCTCGCGCCTCTAACGCTCGTCTCAAACCCGCACCGGACCTGCGCATTGGACCCCATCCGCGAGCAACCGGAGTCGCCGACGTGCATGCGACAGGGCGTGGCCCACATCCTCTTCGACGACGACGAGAACGTGATGGTCGAAGACGAGGATGTGCAGCAGCCCCCGCCCTTGCTCAACAAGGGCAAGGACGCGCTGCGCCGGCTCGCGGGCGCCGTCGCAGGCCCCATGCACCACCTGGGCGGATGCGCATCCCCGGCGCAAGCACCGCCCCCGCCCGACATGACGCCGGTCGTCGCAAAGATAACTTTGCGTGATGGCGCGCAGCGCGAGTGGTCGCTGCGCCCCCCTCGAGATGGACTTCATGGAGTCGTCGTTCCGGGTTGAGGTCGTGCAGCAGAAGGAACGCCTGCGCGCCGCGCCGCGGGCGGCAACGGACAAGAACGCGTCGCCTGCGGAACTGTGAGGGAAGCTCGCGGAGAAGGAGGTTGCGCTGGCGGGCTTGGTCAAGGGCTTCTAGCCTATGTTCCCTGCGGTACGTTGTCCACCCCCCCGTACTGGTTCAGAAGGACAGGAGGAGAGGCGACGCGAACGAGCAACGAACCTTTCTGGGGAGCTCCAAACGGTGCCGCCTCCTCGCCCCCATCGCCTTCGTCCACCTCGTCACGCGGGCTCGCGTCTATCGTGTGGTCGCCAGGCGGCATCGACGTGAGGCCGAGGTTGGCGTTCTATAGTGTGCATCGTCGCCGGTTCGTCGACTGCGGATGGTTCGTCGACCGCGAAGGTGGCTCGCCGCTCGCCCTGCGTGCGCGCGCGGACACCGAGTGCGCCTCGTTCGCGGTCGATCGACGTGTCGGGGTAAACCGCCAACTTGTCCCAGCGTCCGTGCACCCAGAGTTGAGGGTGGAACTCGGGCGGCAGCTCGCGGAGACCACAGAGGGGGTAGACATAGCGCGGATGGCTGCAGCGAGCTGCGCAGGTTTTGCGGGTGGTCCGCAGTGCAGTGCGTGGCACCGGTGGCTGGCGAGAGAGGGAGGTCGGTGCCCGTCCCCGCAGGGTCAAGACAGTGCCCCCACTATCCTCTCACCAGAAACGGAGTGGTGTTCACGACTGCAGAAGGGGGGGGAAATGGTTGGATGACGGGATAGGCAGTGACAAAGTGGGCGCGCAGCCGCAGCGACACTCCGCGCCGAACTGCCTATTCCGGAATTCCTACTGAACGCCAATGTTTAGGCGCCAGTGCGCTGCGAGAATGCAGCTTCGTAAAACTCGACCCATAATGAGTGGAGACTGGGGAGGTTAATCCACGCAGGGGGGTAAACGTGGAGTGGGGCAGTCGTAGTGCGTATACCCTCAGATTTATTTAGTAGTCCACTTGCCCCTTGTTAAGCATGTTGCTCAATTACGTTCATGTACACGAGATGACTGAGACGTTTTCCTAGCGATCGATGCATGTCCACCCTTCCGTGCTCACGTAGACAGCTAAATCCTGTAGTCGCACCGTCGTGAAACCAACAAGTACCGGAGAGGTCTATGAACCTACTAGTGAAGTGCTGGGATCCGTAGTAGATTCCGCCGACCAGCCGCCATGAGTGAGGTGTTTCATTGACATGGTAGTGAATTGTGTCTGAAATGATGATAGATGAGCCGAGCACAGCGCCGTCTCCAGGCAGCAGTTCAAAACACATGAATATTGGGGCTGCAACCAGTTCACGTCGAGTAACCACAGCAGATCTACATACTCGACATCGCAAGCTAGATCTATCCTCCTGCAAATGACTGGCAAGGCAGTCCTGAACTGACAATTGGCGTTGGGAATCAGTTACGACGATGTTCGGTAATATCCCGATACAGATGCTGAAGATGTCGATGTGACTAGTAATCCGATTACAAGGATAGCAAAAAAATGAGGATCGCACTACAGGATTGACGGACTGAGATAAACTCTCAAATACAGATGCCGCTGACGTCAATGTATGTCCCATGGGATAACTGAGGGGATACCTTGCATGCAACAGTGACCGAACATTGTCCCGCAATTGTCGAAGGGCTGCATCTGACACTGCATCTTTATGCTGGGATAAGGAATGAATTGCTTGGAACGTGTCACAGTGCAGTGTATTCTCGCCGGAAATAGGTTGCTGTAAACATCTCAGTCCATTGTATAAAATGTTGATCACGCTATCATATGCACAGCTCCAATTGAGGCTGTCCCACTGCGGTGCCCGCGGTGGAGAGGCATTGACAAGTGCCGAGCAAGACACAGACGATACCGAACTAAGGCGTACACGCTTAACCGAAGGTCCTGTACATTTCTCAACCCCAGCCGCACTCTCCTTGCGTGGACGCTTAACACTCTTCGGCACTGCAGCACAACTGCTCGCGTCCTCTGTAGGTGGTAACAAATCGTGAGCGGGATCGGCACCCCAATGTAATGCAGAATGAACCCCGTCCGGAACGTAGTGAACACCTTTCCAGTTTTGCCACGCATGAATCAACGATGACCTATTGTCACCAGTAACATAAGGAGGAAGTTTACCGCTTGCTTTAGCAACGGTGATCTGATTTAGAATTTCCAGTTTGCGAAATTCACGTCGCAATGACCCAATTTCACCTCCTGTTATCTTTGACCGATCAAATGACCCTATTATGAGGGTTCCCTGCAAAGATGAGCTTCTGGATAAGCAGGTGTAGATAGATTGATGGGTGCGACAATTCGTCAGATGACAGGGATTAAAGGGACGAGTTCGTCCCTGAGATCCAAAATCAGTAATGGCGAAGTTTAGCAGGATGGACACTTGACTTCTAACCCACTTCACATCACCGCCTGTTGATCGTACTGTCAAATTGATACGCGAGGTACGACGGGTAATGGGGACAACGTTTGGAGGCAGTGTTCCTACCTGAATCTGTCGTGCAGGGGACATCAGTTGTACAAACAAAGTGTCTAGCACCTTGACACCTTCTTCCTCATGCGAGTCCCATGCTATTACGCGGCCCTCAGCCCCATTCGTTGCGCATAGTTCCGTCGCCTCATTATTTTTTAACAAAATTGGCATTCCAAAACACAGTGGCAGAATTCCAGCATGGTTATCTGTACAGTGAGGCGGCAAATTCCACAAGAACTGTTGCGTAACATCGTCGATCTTTGATGTTGCATGGCCGTATGCCCCCAATTCGGTCTGCCGCTGGTCCATCCGAATAGAAGATGTCTGTTCCCTGTTAGAAGGCCAAGTGTCAACGGAGTGAAAATAAGTTAATTCCTGCCGAGACTCAGCAGCAAAGCGAAAAGCCCCTTCAGCGTTCATGGCATCACGATCAGCATTCAGTGCCGTTATAATAGACACAGAGCGAAAATTAGGATCTTGGAGAGATGATGCAAGAGAGCCACTGATCACCCGACTCTGCAAAAGCTGTATGTTGGCAGCAGTACAAGCCCGGTATCGCATATTCTCCAATGCAGTTCGAAAACGCTGATCATCATTCGATAGCCCATTCTGACGCATGTTTTGTTTAAGTAGCACGACAGTGGTAAACTGATGCCATAAGCCTCTACCTAACATAGACTGGGCACGGTAATTGGTAACTCCGGCTGCAGCGGACCCAATTTTTCCAGAATACAATGCGTACTGTCCGCGGCCTGGAGGGGGAAGCTGTGCAAAGTCACCGCAGACAATGATAGACTTCCCGCCAAACGATTCACCAGGTGTTCCATACACTTTGTCCAATTGCAAGCTTATGCCACCAAAGTAGTAGCACGATATCATCGAAACCTCGTCAAGGAGGTATGCATCAATACCACTAGAGAACCTCTCACCTTCGACAACACGGATAGGCTCGACATTCCGACACGAATTCCCAACGCAGAATGATAAGTTTGACCGTCGACATTGCAAGCAGCTGTTCCGGTTGGTGCAAGTACTAAAAACCTGCTACCCTCTTGCCGCGCTCGTAAGAACGCCATGATCGCTCGAATGACAGTCGACTTACCCGTACCACCTATGCCACCGATGTACATACGCAAAGGCTGTTTGTCACGTCTGTGCATATGCCCGGCAACAATTCCAAAGGCAAGTGTTTGTTCTTCATTAAGAGTGTACTCTGCACAGACCGTGTGCATTAGCAAGATGGTAGGATCTTGCAACTCCAAACCTAGCGTGAGGCTCTGGTATTTTTGCATTGCTGTTTCAAAAAACGTGTGGTTAACAATTGCAACGGTATCGGGGACCGTGGTGGCAAAGGGGGTCTGCTTGGACGAAATGTCAACGTCTGACTCAGCATCAGCGGCCGTTTGTTTGCGCTCGCAGATAACACGTTCCCGTGCAGTGTGCATTACATTGGTCCACTGAAGAGGCGACAACATCGCACGCTCGGCAAGATGTGCCAGCCCAGTGACAATATTGCCTTCAACAGCTGGACCGTACAGCTTTCGGACAGCGCATCTGACAGTGTCCTGCTTCTGTTTCAGACCAGCAACATACGTTCCAAGCGGAGAGGTCGCATCGTCGAGGAGAACGGATATAGCATGATCAGCGGAATTGTCGACCGCAGCCATATGGTCGGACACAAACGCATCGGCGTGAGTATCACCTGCAGGCATTTCGGTAGACTGCAATCCCCCTGTCAACATGTGCTCTGCTTCTTGTTGGCGACGCATCGCAGAATAATCGTCGCGGGCATCAAGACACTCGAAAAGGACATTCATATTACGCATCATTTTCTCATGTTCGCATGCAAAGTCTGTATGCTCAAACGCGACCTCCCACGAGGAATGCTCCCCGAGAATGTCATCACCTCGTCGCCACCCACTTGGTTTAAAAAAGGTTAGCATTGCACGACAGTAAACCTCGCGAGAACCAACATCTTTTCTAGGCAAAGGAGGGCCTACGTAGTTCAAAACATATTCAGAACCGTCACGAGCAGCATAGACAGAGTGACTCCGAGCAAGGGGATGATCGTGGAGGAAAGGGTGACAATTTGTCGACCTTGCGGAGTCAGCCCTAGGCTGGGTGTCCGATCGATTTTTCTTAACGATCGTGGTGCTGAGGTACGTGTAGAGGCACATATGTTCATAATGAGCTGGTCTATAGATATAATCGTTCACCCGGTAATAAGGCACGACGTCACCAATTTCAACGCCAAACCGTATACGCTCGTTATCGTCTTCGCCCCTTGTGCGACCTTCCTCCTCATCTTCGGCTGCCTGCGTAGTGCCGCTGCCTAGGTCAACGATTCTAGCGGTCGATGTGACATAGGCGACGTAAGATGTCCAGTAAAAAGTTTTGAAATTCTGATCAGTATAGTGGTCCGGATTGCCAAGCAACCAAGCGCAAGCTGTCGGTCCGCCGATCTGTTGCATAGCAGACATTGCATTCACTATTTTGACCACTAACGTTCGTGCAGCCGCATGATCACCGGAAGAGTTTGCCACAACCTCATCCTGTCGGTCCAAAATAGTCTTCATCAGATTGAAGGACGTCTCCGGCCGAAAAGCCCCTTTAGTGACGTAGTCTGTAACATACGCCATCACAGCGCGTACCTGGGTGCCTGATAGAAGGCAAGTGACGTCCGTATTGCATCTGAGAAGATACGAAAGAACAGGATTATAGGTGTTAATCCACGGCTCTCGCTTGCGAAACTGGATTGCGCCGGAATCAGGATCGACCGTCGTTTCAGGCCGTAGCTCGCGAGGGTAGCGGGCCCGACAACTACTATCAGGGGTGCGCTTGCAACCTTTACTGTGCGACTGGGAATGTTGATTAGAACGGAACACAATATCGTCGCTCGTTGTCAGCATTTGTCTGAACCAGGATAACAGAGCATCGGAGTCGCTCTGCGCGTCACGCCCATGCGTTAGTGGTGGTGCTAACGGCAATTGCAGAACAGGATCTGTGTATGCCTCCTCATGCGAAATGTCTGTACTTTGTGTACGATGCCGAGACTCCCTATTTTCCGCGTGACTGTCATTTATTCATGCACGTACATCGTCATGACCACCGACGGAAAAATCACCGGTGTGACATTGTTCGAGCCAACTTATAATAGACGTTCGAAAAACAGGATCATCCAGGATGCGGTCCCGTATCTCCTGTGGAGAGAGAGAGGATGCTATCCATAATAAGAGGTGTAGATGAAGGGCAAGCCGATTCTGCGCCTCCACTGATCCGTAGTATGCGCGTGTCACCCCAAACAGGCCAGACCTACCGCTACCGCTACGTAGAACGTGACGTATAAACAAAGTTACGATAAGATGAAAGAATCTCGCACATGCGACCGGATTAGCTGCCACAGCACGCATTCTCGCCTGGAAATCTGGCATGGAGGAATTTACGGACAGCAGATCAATCTTCTCACCACAATAGTACATGCACAATGGGTTTTTGAAATCGACAGGCGCGAAAGTTATGAAGAACACAGGGACCCCAAGAGTCATAATCAACGATTTTAAGTTCAGTGCGCTGGTACTTCCGCAAGGTGTTGGACATAGGAACATGACCAGCGACGTGATCAACGATAGATAGCAACTCAAAGCACGATTGTTCAGCGGGAGTCTCAGGCCGAAGGTATTCTCCTCGCTTTCCCCTGTCGATGATCGCCTGCAATGCACATTTGTCAACGGTGAGGATCTTGTTCACTACCATGTCAAAATTGCGTCGTTCTGTCAACAGGTAGCCACCTCTTGAGCTGCCTCGGATCTGCTCATGGTTGAACACAATGAAAGGAAAGTACTCATCTGTTTGGAAGCGCCGATCCGCATAGAGTAGCAAATGACGAACATGCTCAATTCGCGAGATCGTAGTATCAATTGCATCATTGCCAAATCCCCCCGCTCCGTAGGGAAACAGCCACGGAAACATTGAAGGAAATAAACGGGGGTTGTCAAATGTAGACATAGGCATGCTGCCATGTCCGACAGCAAGCATGCTGTTCCCAAGGTCAAAATGTTTAACGGCTTCGGCCAGTCGTGCGTCATATGACAGATCCACAAGTTCTGCCGCGGAAAGGCCATGCACGACAAACTCGCAGAGACCGCTCGCTGTCCCCTGCTCACCGTCGGAATCATGCACCGCCATTTCCTCCCCTGGTCGTAAGCCATCCGAGGTTTTGTGCATGACACAAACGGGGGGCTCGTGCTCGGAGTACGTAGCGACGTTCTCCATTGACAAGTTAACATCGGCATAATCACTGTGATTGCGTATCAGCCAACGGAGAGCACGAACAACTGCATGATGTCGAACCAGGAGGGGTGTACGACGACAACAGGTACACACGGACCTATGAACAGAATCGCCAAGACAGCGTCTAAGTCTCTACGAGGAGGTGGTAATGTCATGTAGACCTTACTGACCGGTTGAGGGAACACTATAGCATTAGCACGCATCTTTCGTTGGCCTGGTTGACCGTTGCCCTGCTGGACTTCAACAACGCAGGCGTTGTGACGACACTTCGCGATCACTATCTTCTCCACAAACGTAAGATCACGGAGAACGTCGGGAATGTCACCCACCCATAAACCATTCGCTAGAGCACGCTTCGGAAGACGTTGATGCTTAACAGCGTCTAGACACGTTCGACAGACTGCCAATTGAGTATCGTTCCCAATAGTCTGTGTCGCATCAGTGTAAAGTACGGGACCGGGGTGATTAACACCACAAATGTCGGAGCGAGACAGAACATCCATGCGTAGTTCGCTGGATAAAACAAACGAAAGTAACGAAACAAGGACTAGCTCACCACAGACAGCACATGCACTCTCAGTAACATTGTCAGGATGTATAGCGTCGCACCAGTCGGCGGCTATACTAGCCATGTCAGCAACCTGCAATGGTCGGGGAGGGAACCTCTCAGCAGACGTACGAATAGGTGGGTGATCATCTAACGTATCATCTGTGTGTATCCGACTATCGGCTACCAACTCTTTCGGTGCGTCGGGCGCGAGTGATCCGGAATCATCGTGGAGAGAAAAAACTGCATAACGTCGTCCACATCCCTGTTCGCAATGATGAGACAGAAGCAAATGCATCATGGCACGATGAGACCGCATACCCGATGGCACAACAATTTTATGGGTAATAGAAAGACTCAGGGTTTGGCGATACGTCAACATTGGCAGCAGGTCAAGGAAGGGGACGTCAAGGACTCGCATTTGAGGAGAACGAACGTGTGCGAAGACATCCGCCCACCGGACATGGCTGTGAAACTCCATACAACCAGACAACGGGAGAGGAGAGCTGCCCCTGACGACAGAGAAACTGTTCAGGGTGGAGACAGGGATGGCAGGACAAGTACGTAACTCGAATGGCAGAGGTAACTCAGGGCACACGGTAGGCCCCGTAATCGGCTCGAAGCGTACTTGATAGTCAGACAAGAAGTAACAGAGAACATCATCACAATGAGGTGAACATACATGGGTGGAAAGAACTTGCACGAGAGACGATACTGAACGAACATTGCGACCGATGGAAATGTCGTGTGTAACCGCCAACTCAAGCAGGTAATTGCGAGGTAAACTTTGCACGAGGTGAGCAAATGGGACCTTCAAATAGTGGCCTGTGGATAACTCGTGTTCAACAGGATGGAGAGAACGCGGACGATAGAACGAATGGAACCGTAGGAAGCCTAATGCAGGTACGGCGCCATACGGTCGCAGCTCAGAAACAGCAAATTTTATTCTACGACGACGAGGAAGCGAGGACATCGCTAACTAAAATGTGGGATCCAAAGAGCCAGACAAAGAACAAATAGACAGTGTCAAATAGAATGCAACGCGAACGAACCACTGAGAAAGCACGAGGAGGAGTCGACACACCGAAGTAGACTTTAAAAGTCGTACTGCCTTCGTCACAATTTGCGCAGTAGCAGCGTTCTCAAAATCCACACGTTCCAATGTTCCACACAATCCACACAGAAAGACGTTGTCCGAGCGACGGCAGTAAAGAGCATATAACAGCGGTGATGGAACGCGAGGTGAGGAGCAAGCAGCAAAGGGCGGCACGGGCGAGAAAATTTTCATGCCAGCGTTTAGTTGGAGAGATAACCGAGAGTCGCCGAAAGTCGGTGAACGAAAGGATATGACCGAGCATATATGCGTAATAAAGCCCTTGTCCCCTCGAAAAACGGCCCAATTAGGAAGCTTACGTTAGCCAACGTAAGGGAGGGCAGGACAGACCCGATATTAGCATATCGGAATCCTCTCCGACGATCCATCATTGTGGCTATCCCCTCATGATTTGGACTTGTACAGGACATGTTCGGGCCTACCCTGACTAGACTTCTTCTTCACTTTCAACGTTTTCATTATACCTGAATTCGCGTATCCGCACATGTTATCATCCTCCGGCAAATTCTAAGCCAAGCATTGTGGCTGGTCATTACCTTGCAGCCACTGCTCTTGACCATGCGATCGTTGGCATTTCCGGTGATGCAGGCCGCGACCGGCAATCATTGCGCACTCCTCGCGACACGCTATCTGGAGGCAGACCTGAACGAGGCCTTCTTAAATTGACTGGGCACGGAGGGATGGGATGATTGCACTGCACATCCCTCACTCGGTCACGTTCGCTGCCGTAGCACCTGGGCAACTGACCTTATTTAGTGAACACTGACGCAGGCTATTTTAGACGTGTGCTGAAGAGATGGGTGTCATAGGCATCCTGTGGTCTGCGCTGCGGTATGCGGGACCCATATACAGGCAATCCTACCCCCCGAAGCCTGAATTCAGCACCAGTCAAATACCTGACCTCACGGGACGGGTTATCATTGTGACAGGTACCGGAAACCTTCTTATAGCCGTGCAAATGCTCACTGGATCATAATATTCTAGGTGGAAATGCAGGAATCGGGAAGGAAACCATCAGGGTACGCCCTGCAGATGATGGGCTCCCAACCCGGGGGTTTTTTCGGACATGATCATGGATAACCCCTCAGGTTCTCCTTGAACACAATGCCAAGGTGTACATGGCATCGAGGGACCGCAAGAAGGCCGAAGCGGCTATCGAAGAACTGAAGAAAATGACAGGACGGGAAGCTCTCTTCCTTGAGTTGAACCTAGCCAACCTCGCATCCGTGAGGAAAGCAGCAGAGACTTTTCTAACGTGGGTGGCACTACTGGAATACTTTAAGAGTGGCCTTAGCTGACCGCCAATATAGGCAAGAGAAAGAGCTACATGTTCTCTTCAACAACGCGTACGTGGAGCCCTGTCTCATGTAGCTACTCCTCTGATAGCGTTTCGTCCCTTCAGTGGCATCTACGATGCACCCACCGACTGGCTCACAGATGACGGGTACGACATGACATTTGGGGTGAACGTTGTTGGTAGGGTGCCCGCTGCTCGTACGCGATCTGTTAGCTCACGACGTAACTCAAGGGCACTTTCTTTTGACGCAGCTGCTCATGCCGGCTCTCGAGGCTGGAAAGGACACATCGCCAGATCATTATTCTCGTATTATCTGGCTGTCGTCCTTCGGCTCTTATCTGTCAACTTTACACTGGGACACTCTCAAGGATACCCCTCAGCGGAAGAAAGTTCGCCCAGAAGCGTTGTACGCCCAGAGCAAATTTGTAACAGTCTCAACATGTCGTTCTCCGCTGACAATTATCTTGCCTATTGACATCTAATACTCAGGCTGCTCTTCTACTCGCCCGTGAATGCGCGAAGCGGTTTGGTGATCAGGGCATTCTCTCGTTGTCTGTTAATCCCGGTGAGTGAGCTCCAGAGCGGCAAACCGTATCGTCTTTGATGCAATGCGACCCGGATTACGTAGGCAACATCCAGACAGAGATTTTCCGCCATGTACCAAAGGTAGACCTTACCTTGACGGTAAGCCTTCTGTCCCACACTACCCGTTCTGGCCCGCGTCCCTAACGCCGAGTCTGTGCAGACGCTTGTATTCCGACAGCATCCCATAGAGTACGGGGCCCTCACGCAGCTCTGGGCTGGCACTATGCCCGAGGCCCTAAAACACAACGGAGAGGTTCGCGTCGCGTTTCTTCGTTCGATGCAGTTGCGTTGCAGAAACTGACTGCACGCAGTATGTCGTTCCCTGGGCACGCATAGCCGACCGGGCCCGGGCCGAGGCGTACGACGACGAGCTATGTGCGCAGCTGTGGAAGTGGTTGGAGAAGGAGGTCGAGGGGAAATGAGGCTGCAATCGGAAGAAGGCGCAGCGCACCTAGTGTTGTATACTGTGCAGACCAGCAACTGTCCCAGCATCTTTAGCTCAGTGCCCTTGCCAAAATTGTGACAGTTGCTTAGATTAAGCTTTAAGTAGCGCCGCCCTGGGTTTTAATCATGCAGTGGAGTTTGCCTTTCCTCCTCGTGATGAATGCTATGGGCATACTCCCGTTAATCAGATGATGAGTAGGTATCTCATTCTTGTAAGGAGATCGCCTCGGAAGACTGCAAGACTCCAACCAGACTTCCAACTCATATACGTACCTCTGACGGGTATTCTTGAGTGTTCACCGTGGACGACTGTATGTGCCCTGGTCCCTAGATTTATATAGGTGTCCAGTCCGCCGGATACGTAGCACTGACAGTGAACGATCCAAGGACCCCCCGACCGAGAATCCTCGATGGCCGTTACTGGTGACTCCTTGGTACTTCAGCCAGCTCCTCACGCGCTGAAGACATGTAACAATGCTACCAACACAAGTAAGCAAAGCCTCGAGCAAAGTCAAAGCGTACGCTCACACAAGCATGGGGCAGCAGAGTCAGGACTCGGAAGGCAACGATCATCACGAAGTGTGACATGAACCAAAGGGAGTGACGTGACGGTATATAAGCAGACGCGACCTGGCTATGTCCGCGAACCTACGTTTGCTCTCGACCGCCATCCCGTCACCTCGCGGCGAAGTGAATCTCCTTCGTGTAGTTTCAATCAAGTAGACATGGCACCAAAACCCGCGTCCACCGCCGGCAAGGCGCCTGCATCCACCGCGTCGAAGGCTCCGGCCAAGACGACCTCGGAGGGATCGAAAGTCGCGAAGAAGGCTACTAAGCCTGCGGCTGGATCTGGAGATGACGGGAAGAAGCGGAGGCGCAAGACGCGCAAGGAGACGTACTCGTCGTACATCTACAAAGGCACGCATCTTGACGCATCTGGTTGACGGTCGTGCTTATATGCCTAACTTTCGCGTCATTACGCGTCGTAGTTCTTAAGCAGGTGCACCCCGACACTGGCATTTCTAACAAGGCGATGGCCATATTGAACTCCTTCGTAAACGACATATTCGAGCGCATTGCCACCGAGGCGTCGAGTGCGTACTGAGGCTACCATTCATCCGTTGTGGCGCTCACTCCGGTCGCGCGCCCAGAGCTTGCTTCTTACTCAAAGAAGTCGACTATCTCTTCGAGAGAAATCCAGACTGCTGTGCGTCTGATTCTTCCTGGCGAGCTGGCTAAACACGCCATCTCGGAGGGCACGAAGTCTGTGACCAAGGTAAGTCCAGTGAACGACCGATACGTATCAAACACTCAGCCTCAAATAGTACTCCAGCGCAGGCGCGAAGTAACACCTTCTACCTGGCCTCCCGTCATAATTGGTGGATCTATTTGTACAACACATCGTCGCCATTGTATTGTATGTCGTTTCTTGTATCCGCATACCGTCGCTATGTATCCGCTTGCAGTTACGCTGCTATCTTGAGAGCCTACCATTAAGCGGCATGCCAATGATGCCATGTCCTCTACTGAGGGACCATCATAACAAACCGATGAGTGCCATTCCGTGGCCGGTTATACGTGGTGATGACGTTCATCGGGAGTGATGTGGCCTGTAGTAGGTGCGATCATTGTTCTGCCCCTTGTTATGTCTTCCCTGTACGATGATCATTTCTCTGACAAGTAGGCCGACGAATGGGCTCGCGCCGATCCGTCCGCTACCCCTTGGCGCTTTTCCGTGTTGGCGTGTTGATAATACAGCCTCGGACCAACTGTCAAAAGGTCGTCAATCACCCTGAGTTGGTGGCTCTGGACATTGAACCGCACCTTGCGAGCACAAAGTGTACGGAAGCTGTTCACGAAGTCTGGTCGTAAGGTACGCGCTATGATCAAGCCTGAGGGTGCGCGTACATCGGCTCGACTTGGCCTCGGACGCTGCTAGACTGACGCGCGCGCCGACTGTGCGGAGATGGTAGGCGTTCCAGCTCTGAAGACAGACCGAACTCAATGCCGCACCAGCACATGTCTCTGTCCAGGTCACATCTGTCTCCGCGCGAAAGCGCCACCAAAATGTACTCGACCATTGCGCTCACTTTCCCGCGGGGCGGAAAGCTCCAACTACCCGTACTCGCCGGGTGGCAAAGATCCGGTGAGGTTGTGCTCTGCTTGTCACCCAGGACATGTGCTGGCAGTGGCGGCGACTGTTGCCCGAATGGTGAGGCACTGTTTACCACGAGTCCGTTGCATTCCCAATGCTCCATGACCTAGCCATGAGAGTAGGAGGCGGTGAGTGGGCACGTGGGTATTCTGCGGTCTGTCTACCGCCTGCTGAAACGCTCCTGTCTGTCTAAATGTGTGTATATGTCTCTACTACATGACCTTGGGAGCCACTGTGCTCCGCTCGATGAAGGCATGTGAATGGCCGCAGTGATCACATTTACGACTGATGATGTAGCCCAAAAATATGCGCCAACGCTCCTCCGGTCGGTCACAGCCTTGCCCCTCACCAAAGATCCTGAGTGTGGGCGCACCATCGGACTACTTCAGGACACCCAGAATAGTCTCCAGCCACACTTCTAATAGAGGCGAACTATCCACGACGACGTGAAACATGACACGAAGAAGACAATTTTCATGACATTGGATGCGAAGACATCTCAGTTCACAAGGTATGTTTATAGTTTACGGTATTATGCGCGCGCAATGACTTGTGCTCTCATAGGAGCTCGACACTCGAGTCCGAAGTTGTCTTGGCCGACAGATGTGTAACGCCGACTGTTTAGGTTGTGTCATCAGGTATGCGGACGCGGCGATAGCAGCCATGACAGCGTCGTCCAACGCGCTCCGGGTGGACCTGGGATGGTGGCACTACAAGCTAGTGCGAACCGCGTCGGGCTTGGTCCGCAAGGACTCCAGCGCGGCGCACGGATCTCAGAACGTATATAAGGGTGCTCAACGCAGCGGAAGTATATCAGCACTCGGCACTCAGCACTCAAGCACTCAAGCAGTTCGCCTCGCACCACACACCCTCGACAATGTTCAACTTCGCCAGCCTCGTCGCCGTCTCTGCCTTCGCCGTCGCCACCCTCGCCTCGCCGTCGCCGTACCGCGATGACACGTCCTCCCTCACCCGCCGCAGCCTTGCCGGTCAGAACATCGCGTTCTCCTGCTACGGCGGAGGCGGCGACTGCGAGTGCCCGACCGACCTCACCGGGGACAGCAACGGCGTGCTGATCAACGTCTACCCCGGCTACCAGTGCGCCTACCCCGGTGGGGCCTGCACCTGGGACGACAAGGTGAGCAGCTCCCTAGTGCCTGTCGTGAGGCGTGTCGCTCACAGGATGCGCGATCACTGCAGACGGGTGCCCTGCAGAACACCGCCCAGACCAACTGCCCGGTCTCCGCGCCGTGCAGCACGGTCAGCGGCTGCCAGTGCCCGACCGACAACAACGACGACACCGGTGTCTTGATCAACCAGTTCACCGGCTACCAGTGCGCGTACGTGAATGGTGCCTGCACTTGGGACTACGTGAGCACGGTCCATTCGGTCGCACCCCGGATTGCGCGCTGACCACTCCTCCGCACAGACCGGTGCCCTGCAGAACACCGCCCAGACCAACTGCCCGACGACCGCGAAGTGCGCGCAGCTCGCTGGGGACGCCTGATTTTAGGCCGTACAAAGCCATAACGGGCATACACGGGGATCTACGTTTTCGTCGCTGTAATCGATGAGTTGATGGGCAACGGTGTTAATAGCTACGGATTGTTATGTTCTATCCTATTCGACTGTAATTGGCCTGCTGTACTTTGTTATTCTCCTATTGCACAGTTTTGCTGCGCCAGCTGTTCTACCTTGAGTGCACACCCATCCAGTTCAAAGTCAGCTAACGGTATCAACCTGCGGTTTCCCGGCATGTAGGTGAGCAATACAACAGCGTGCTAACTGCCCTTCTTCGTACATTGAGATTTGACTACTGCGCGTTCATTTCCCTTTGGAGGCCACCTCAATGGTCTACAAATTGTGTTCATACCAGCTTCAGTAGGTCGCTCATGACCCCCATGGCAGTTACAGCAGCCCCCGCTCCTGCGCCCTGAACGACGAGTGGCCTCGCACCATATCGCGCCGTGTAGAACATGATGATGTTGTCCGATCCTCCAAGGGCAGTGGCAAACGGATGCGTCACCGGGTACCTGCACGTCGTGCTCAACACTATTGCAATTATAACGTAGAGGACAGTACGCACTTCTCGAGATCCGCCTTGATCGTGCCCGACGCGACGTCGATGACGCCCGCGAAGCGGAGCACCTTGTTTTCCTTCGCCGCGTCCGCGCGTATCTTGTCGAAGTGCGCGTCGAACTCGGGCAATCGGCGAATAAACTCGTCTCCGTTATCAATGCCCTCGAGCTCAGCGGGGACGAGCGACTTCGTGCGGACGGATTGATAGCCGCCGGGGAGCGCTGACCGCAGAGAGGGTATGTATCGGGAGAGGATGGTGAGCTTGCGGGCGACGTCTGCACCATTGAGGTCATCGGCCGGATGAGGTTCCTGGAACAGACTCCTTAGGTCAATTTTAACATTGGCCAATAATGAGGCCTACAGTGTAGCCTCTTTCTCTTGCAACCTTGACGACTGAGGAGAAACTTGGGCCATTTTCTTGGCCTGTGGAGAACTCGTTGAAGATGTAGCTCATAGTTCCAGAGAAAACGCCTTCGATTCTGAGCACCTAGGGGATGTTTTGAGATATGCAACAGCATTTTCACAGAAGTAAAAATGACCAATACCTGATCTCCGGTAGCAACTAGGTCTTTCAGCGTAGATATTACCGGTAGACCGGCGCCAACTGCAGCTTCGTTGAAGAACTTCGCGCCACTTTCCAAGCTAGCCGAGAGGATGCTCTCATAGAGCGAGAGCTCCACAGAAAAGGCCTTCTTATTCGGTGTGATGACATTCACCCCATGCTTCAGGAATTGGGGATAGAGAGCAGCGACGACATTTGAGGAAGTGTTGTCCACGAGTACTACGTCTTGACCGGGCTTGACAAGAGAGGACAGCTCCCTAACGAGGAAAGGCAGATCCGGCTTCAGACCGCTTTGTGAAAGGCTCTGTTTCCAATCGTTCGGTGTGATGGGGAGGCCGTCAGGCGCATACAGAGTAGTCTTCGAGGACGTCAGAGAGACAATCCGGAAGGGGTTCGGCGAGGGGAACTTCAGAAGCTGGCTGATGAATTCACCGCCCACCAGACCAACGCCCACGACCGCGATGCGCATCACTCTCGGGCTCGAGGATACAACTGCTTGAACCGACATGATGATGGTACTTATGTGACAGTGACTGGTGTCTGTGGACATTGCCGCGATGTTAGTGACTCGAAGTGGCAAAATCAATTGAAGAGAGCAAATTACTCTCGTAGCTGACTTCGATTACTTACGGATAGAAATAAACACTGCACTATTCTCGTGATGAGCAGTGGCTAGGTGGAGGCAGGACCGGTTAGTAGATTGGAACCAGCGGCAGTGAACACCAAGAGTCAGATTCGACCTCCGATCTGGAGATCTGACGTCCCGCAGGTGAATTTGACGAATTTGACTAGATGCCCACATCGACGGAGATAACAGCGCGAAGTACATGGCAATGCTAAAGGTACATTCGACATGCATGCACGTCTGGATCCAGTGTACAGAACAAGATGCTATGGGATGACAAGTATATCTCACCTATGCACTGCCTACAAGTCCCATGCAAGGTAGGCAGCACGTGGAATGCAGTGCGGGGTAGTACAAGTCAAGAAAGGGGATATCACGTCTATGCACGCTGCAGCCAACCGACATCCAGGTCGGTCATGGTGCGCATGCCTTCTGGGTAAGCGGTGTTGCTCTCTCTGAGCGCCCCCGCAAGCCGCCTGCAAACATCGCGCGGGTAGTATAGGTGCTCCGCCTGCGGGAAACCTGGGTATCTATTCAAGACACTGCGCGACCGTCAGAGAGAGCTGGTACGATAGACATGGATTACACACGATTGTAGGTCGGAATACACTGCTGATGGTCCGAGGACCTTGAAGAGTACCTTCGCGGCATGGATCGACGCGTTCTTGGGCAACACGTACTCCGTCGGCGTCGCATATGCCATGCGCATGCTCGGCTTGAAGAGCCAAACAAGCAGTCGCGGCCGTTCTTCTTCCTCGTCGAGGATGACGAAGCGGTAGGTTGCGTGGGCTTGCACAAACTCGTTCATGTCCTCCGCAACGAACGCTGATAGAGGTATCCTAGGCGATCTACAATATGGGTCACGTCAATGACTGCGTCTCAAGGGGAGTAAGGACAACGCACCCATGAGAAGGATTCAGCGGCCGGATTGCATACTTCGCTAGCCTGTAAACCATGGAAGGCGCCCCTTCGGTAGGCCGATGCTCCAGGCGACGTCCCACAATAGAGCCGCATATGCATCGAACTCTAACCCAGTCATCGACGGGCTGCGATGATGAAGTCAGCTGAGGAACCAAGACAAAGGAATGATGAGGAGAGTAAGGCGTATGTGCCCTCGCGAGTAGCTCCCGAGACGTGGACCTCAGTAACACGAGAGTTGTTTGGCGAGTGACTAATATCATCGTTTATTTTGGACGTTTTGTATCAGCCAAAGGACGTATCCTGCCATCGCCCCTCGTCCATACCCGACGCCTCAATGCGTAGCCAAAACCTCCGAGGGCTTTGAACAGACACAAGACTGAGTATGCACGCGAGAACGATCGCCGCTGGTAGGTAACCCAACGTCGACTTTCTTGCCGTCCGAACAAAATCCGGTAGCCAGCAACAAGAAGTGGGCTCACCTTGCTTTCGTCACCCTGCTCGATTGCACATATGTTATGTGTAGAAACTGCTGACTGCTCGAACAAGAGATAACTCCCGCCAACGAGCGCGTGGCCCTCGGTGGGCCAGAAGCCCTGGCTGGAGTGCTTCTGGACGTGTTCGTGCAGCTTCTGGTCCGAGTGGCACATCCACGCGTCGACGAGCTCAGCCCAGTGCTCCGAGGGCAGGTCGCGGTAGACTCGCAGTTGTGACGCATGCACGACGGGCAACGAGCATGACGCGCAGACGTAGCTCGTCGGGCACATCGCGGAGAGGCGTGATGCGTCCATGAGCGTACCATGCACGGCGGGTATAGAGCTAGCCTCGTTGGCAGAACCAGGCAGCACGGACAGCTTCACCTGGAAATGTTGGCCTGCTACCTGCACCTCCTTCTTGCCGGGGGTGACACGTGCAGGGAGCCGTAGATAGGGTGATGTGCTGAGGCCACACCGCAGAAGGAGGCACTCACAGCCGACGCTGGGTCCTCCTGGAACTTGCGCCGCGGGGACGACCTCTGCCTCGAGTGTTCCACCAGGCGTCATACCAGCGACGCTCAAGAACACAAGGACATGTTGCAGGCTTTCGTGGTACTCAGCGACATATGTCACCTCGAGATTGGCTGAGGACACTGCGGTGAGCTTCTGCCAGGACTATCAGAAGAAATACTAACTCTGCAGAGAGGGCATGATGGCAACGGAAGACCCGACCCTGCGCATCCTGGAGGTCTTGGGCTTCTTCGTCTCCGTGGGAGAGGCGGTAGGCGATGATGACCTCGAGGAGGAGAGTAACCAAGCCAGCGGTGGGGCAGACATACTCCTGCTCCGCACACTCTTGAGCGAGTTCTTGCGCCTCGTTTGCATAGGCAGAGGTGAAGGATCTAGCCCCGTCGGTACTGGCTCCTTCACGAACTCAGGAAGGCTGAGTAACGCGGTCGGGTCTTCCATCTGCATCTTGAGTTGTACGGGCTCGGGTATAGCCTCGCGCATGAACTCCGGCAACGTCAGGAGCGCATCTGGGTCCTTTCCTCTCATTCGCGGAGTCATGCCTGGAGGTGTACGGACAGCGTCTTGTGAGTGCAGTCTACCAGCGTCCGCATGTTGCAGAAGGTGTTCTACGAAGGCATCTCGCTACCCCAGCCTTCAGTAATGGCTGTCAGAGGATACATGTTCTCACGTACCTTCTCCACGTCTCGTTGCCGCGCCCTCTCGAGCTTAGCCTTGAGCCCGCCGTCCAGTACGAACGACTGATCTGCAATCTTCCGCTCCGACGCCCTCCCTATAAGGTCAACCATCCTCTCCAGCTCCTTTGCGCCATTGTCTGAATCTCTAGCTCGTTGCTTCCCTTTCCGAGCTGATGCGTCTGCACGGCTCGCCTTCTCCATCGCCTGCACTTTGCTTTTCTTGAGCTCCACGCGCTGATCGTGCAGCTGGGGCGCGACAAGATATAGCCGGTCAATAGCCAATGTCACGGCCTCGAGGTCCATACGCATCTTCTCGTTGAGAGCTGCTGAGCTACCACGCTCGATGATGCTTGATGTATCCCCTAAGAATGAGGCCTTGGAGGTACTCAGCTTGAGTAGGTCCTCGCGTGAGGCAGGCTCATATCGCGGGAGACCCTCGCCTTCCATGTCAACGTCATACCATGCAGTCTCATAATCTGGCGGTTGCTCAGCGGAGCCGACAGCGGCCCGTGAGCGGCACAAGGATAGAACTTCTTCGAGTTCTTCATCGACTTGCGCCCACAGAAGTGCGCCCCTGACCTGTTGTACGGGGGAGACGGCGCGTGAAGCGGAGGTGCTTGCGTCCCGAGCGAGCCGCAAGTCGCTCAATTCGCGACCAAGCGCGGCAAAAGGGTCTGTGGGCGTGCTGGAGGGCAACGCGCTGCCCCAAGACGCCACTCGGGGCGACGTGGGCGCAGCACTGGTCGGCTGGGAAGCGGCAAGGCGGTGGAAATGTCCAATCAAAGATGCGAGCCTCCGGACAAGAACAGCATCTTGCGGCGGGAAGATGTCCGAATCTGTCAACCTGTTGACACGTGTCTGCAATTCGTGGATGAGTGCGGCATCATCTGTTGCGGCGGAAGACGACGTCCCAGAAGAGTCAAGAGCGCGGAGGTTGGAAACAAGGGTATACAGCGATGAGGAAGGTTGTGCGCTGAGGTGGGGTGAACGCGATGGCATCGAATGCCTACGGTCGGGGATGATGGGTCGCCATTGGGGGGTATTGGAAAGTAAGTCGTTGAGGGTCGTAATACAGGAGTCTTGCACATGAACGATGGAGGGCATAACATCATCCTAGACCGTGTTAGCGGGTGACTGCGCGCAGCAAGGTCAACGATGAACTTACAGAGAGAGAGTCGCCGCTTCGCACCTCGCCCAACACTGATGGGCCTTCCGATTGCACCATCTCCTCCGAGCTTGCTACTGCGCTCGCGGAAACATCGTGTAAGGCGGTACTCGCGCTCGTGGAAGCTTGTGACGCATGCCAAGTGGTTTGCTCGAGGTGTACAGGTTCCGTAGCGAGCTCTTGTAGGAGTTCTTCTTGTTCTCTCTGTGCCGCGGTGGGAAAAGGCGCTGGAATACTTCTCTGGAGGTCGTTCCAGTATTGTTGGCTCGACCTGCCAATCCGTGTCGATTCGGACGAGGGTGCGGCCGCCGGTGCCGTCTGGGTGCGCACGAGGGTCGCCATGGGGGATGGTGGAGATGGGTATCTCTAGGACAACAGTTGTTTATAAGCAGGCTCTAGATGAATCAAGATGCAATGTTGAACAGCGGTGTCGCGATGTTGGCTTGTTAAACTCTGTTCGAGTCTCGAGGAAACCAGGTCGAAGAGAAGGGTGGAGAAGCGCCCGTAGACGGCTATCAGTTTACTTTTTCGGCTTAGCTTGCCTTCTTAATTAAGTATATTGTAGATTCATAGACTCCCATGCGCCATCTGCCACGGAGACGGAATCACCGTCCCGCTAGCTCTGTGCAGTTCCTTGATATAATATCCTATTATCCAGCTATACAATGGCGAATGAACACACTAGAGATAAATATGTCCAATGAAAGCAAACATCAAGAGTCCGCACGCTCCTTCCCCTTTCCCTGTGGTGGTGTTTGCAGCACAAGATTCGGGCTGCTCGACATAGCCGCACTCGTAAATGACGGCAGGCGTTTCGTCCCTCTTAGCTCAGGCGGAGACAAGAGGCTTGGCTGCCGTGGTGTGCTACGCGTAGGCGAACTCGGGAGGGACTGATTGCGTGGAGACCTCATGGGTGATGACGAGCTCGCCGGGCGGCCCTCCTCGCCCGCCGCTGCTTCCGTGAGGAGGAACTCAACCCATAATCGAGAGAAGGACTTCCGCTGAAGGTGAGCGGGGCAAATGGGTCACGAAACATGACACTCACCTCTGTCTCGTCGGTCTTCTCGAGCTCAAGATTTCTTGTCCTCGTAGGGGACCCACGACTGAAGAAACCTGCCATGGCTGACATTGCAGGTGCAGGTGCGGGCCCGCCCTTACGTTGGAGACCTGCTCGTTCTCGCTCGTCGTCGGTCCACGAGAGGATGCTCGAGAGCAGCGAGAGCATCTCAAAACGCTTGGGGTCCCCTCGTGGGGTGCTGAGGTATGATAGCAGAACATTGTTGACCAGCCTCCGATCCACATTCGTCTCTGTTGAAGACTGTCGTAGGCGGCGGAGTGCCTCCATGAGGTGTTCATTCATAATCACACCTGCCTCACTGTCAGATGTAGCTTTGAGCATGCAATAAATAACCGCACCTTCATGCCGTAGCTTGCCAATCAGAAGCTGCTTCTCTTTGACCTCCTTCTCCAGCTCTTGAGTCCGGGAGTTGCTCGTTGAGGACTCCTGCAGTTGGAGTTCGGCGTTGAGTGCGCGGCTCTTGTACTCTGCCAGCGACTGTGTGATGTTCTCCAGCTGTGCCTCGTACCCCTTCACGGCTTGCTTCAGGTCATGGTCCTTCGCTGCTGATGCTCAATAGAAGCCGCGATGGAAGTCTCGCCAGCTTACCAGCCTGGAAGTCCTCCAGCACCGACTGCAGGTTCACACACTTCTCCCTCTCCACCGCCAACTCCGCCGCCGCCATCTCCCGTGCGGTCCGCTCGACTTCCAGCTCCCGGCGTACGTTTGCGAGCGCAGTCCGAGCCTCGTCCGCCGAGACGTGCTCTTGCAACGCCTTCTGCTCCCACTCGTCCCGCTCCATCCGGCACTGCTCGAGCTCCGCCTGCGTTTCCCGCAACTCGCGTTCCCGCATATACGACTCCTGCGCATTGTCCTGCAGCGCCCTGCTCCGCATGTCCTCGAGCTCGCGCGATGCGTGCTCCGCCTCCTCGTTCGACGCGACGAGTTCCGACTTGAGTGTCTCCACCGTCGTCTTGAGGTCATCGTTCTCCGCGGACAGCTGCTGCACAAGCTCACTCTGCCGGTCGAGTTCTTCCTATGCAAGTGCGAGTCGCATCCGTGAGCACGTGTGACAGAAGTGGAGAGTACGTACGGCATCCTGCTTCAGCTTGTTCCCGAGCGTCGTCCGCATCGTGGTGAGCTTCGAGAGAAGGTTCCGGTACTGTGCTGCGAGAGTGTCCTTCTCCTCCTTGGTGCGCTCAAGCTCGCGCTGCAGCCGTTGTATTGGGTCGAGCTCTTCGTCCCCATCTTGTGCTGCCCCATTGGTGCCATTGGTAGAGGGTGAGAAGGACCGTTGGCTGTCCAGCGATGGTCGGGGGCTCGGGCCAAGTAAATGGCTGCTGTCCGACATCGTAGCCGTCGAACACGTCGACCGCTGTGCACGGCTTGTGGTTGTACTGAGACTGTTAGTGGAAATCCACGCAAATCCAAGTCTAAACTTGCCATATTTAATGACTGGGACTACAATGAAAGTGTTATGTAAGTTATATCACTCTGTTATTGACTTCGCAAATAAGTAGCTGAATCTCCGCTCATAGGCAATTCAAGGTGATGGAAATACGAGCACCTCCTCCCTCGACAGTTCCTCCATGCTGTTCAGCGTTCCCGCCTGCCGCACGGTCAACCAGAACGCATCAAAGTACGGTTGTCTGAACATCAATTAAATGCCGAGGAGTGTATGTAGAGCTGCTCTCAGGCTGCTGCGTGTCCGCGAGCCAAGGACCAGCCAAGTCCAGAAAATGGCAGGGATTAAGGTGCATCAGTGCATGAGGCCTGGAAGCCAATTGTGATAAGTAGCGTGATGATATGCAAATGATATGCAGCCGCCTTCTAGTACATGTAGTAGTACTTATGCCTTGCAGGGGATCTTCCCTTCCGGAAGAGTCGGCCTCATATACCCGTCACGCCCACGTTGCGCTACCCTCGAACGACCCATACACGACCCGTACGACTACTCTGCGACGTTTCCTTTGCCCATAGTCGCTTTCCGGACTGTACGCCAGTTACCCGTAGGTCAGAACTTTGGTCAGGAGAGTGATGAAGCATGGGCGAGGTGAACTTTGTCGAATCTGACAGACTCCGCGGCCGCAGAAGTATGTCAGCTAATACTAAATTACTCCGTAGGCCTTCCGACCGCTGTCGAGACCGCATCTCTCTCAGGGGCAGACCCCCACGTCGACTCTGGGCATTCAAAACGGAAGCAAACCTTGTTGAGCTTGTTGAATGCGCTGCACGAGTTATCGAGGGACGACGACTTGGTGTCTCGTGAGTGCTGATCATCATGGCGAAACTAAAGACTCATTGTCAACTCTCTGCCTACAGCTACACTCAATAATGATAGACCAATATTCGAAGATGATAGAGATGTCCGTGAGTGCTGCGTGGGTGCTACGTGTCGTTGGAGCCAACAAACCCTCGATCTCGAATGCAGCGACTGTGGATGAGCACCTCCAGAAAGTTGGCGCGGATGCTTTCAGGAAGTTCGAGAAGTAAGTGCTCGCGAGATCACTATACAGCGGCGTATACTTAGACGTGGTCAATGCAACATTGCAGGCGCATGACCAATCTAGACCGGGAGGTGCGCGCGTGGCACTGTGACAGTATCTGCCGATATTGACATCTACTCCAGCTTCGCAACTTCGCCAACGCTGCTCGTCAACTGGGCAGCTCTGTTGGTATACTGTCGTCATCGGTGCATCTCCGAGAACGCCTGGCCCAGCTTCTCTGGCTCTTCCGCGAGAATGCTGCCGACCTCTTCCCACGCAAAGTCAAACGACAGCCCCGCGAGTCGCTCGTGGACACGGCGTTACAAGCCGCATTGAAACGTAGGCGTCGTAAAGCTCCTTCGCACGCCGTAAATCCGACGGTGGAGGATCTCGACCCAGAAGATTTCCCCGACCAGCTGCAAAGTTTGGCGCGTGATGTGACGACCTTCTTGGACTGTTTAAATGAGTTTCCAGAGTTTAACGATGAGGCGGTAAATGCCTCCATTCAGTCTCTCGAGTGCGACTTGAAGGTAAGTCAGATACTAAGCGTGCATGGGAGTAATGGTGCTCAGGCTGTCGTGTTGCAGTACTGGGCGTCTTGCTTAAAGGCATATGAAGGTGAATCGATCTCCGAGAAGGACAGCAGCCCGAATACTGATCATTCTCACCGAAGGCCAGTTTAAGTATCCGGCCGTGCAACGGTATTTGCATGACCTCACAACCGAGATGGGCGAACATCTAGACAATATCACAGCAGCGCTCTCTGTATTCATAGAGATTGGTACGTTACACTGCACACCCACAAATATCATCGTACCGACGGAACCTCACAGGTGTGCCAACCATCCGGTTCGCTCAGGAGCACGCAAGCCAGAATCTACTCAATCTTAGCACCGTCGCTACCTTCTTCAGCGCAGTCACCGCGACAACCATGCAGTTCTCGTACAATATGACGGACGGTATTCTTGCCAAAGCGGTAAACTGCTTCTGGTTCATCTCTCTGGTCTTCAGTATTCAGGCGGCCGTCAACAGTCTACTCGGGCTCACCTGGAAGCAAGCCATGTAGTGCGCATAATATTTTCTGTGGGTGTAGGCGTTTGCTCATCTTAGCTTAGCCGGTCGCCTGGCCACCGTGTACCCTGGTGGGTTCTCATCTGGATCAAGCGGTCACCTTTGGTGTTTCTAGTTGCGTCTGTTGCATGCTTCTCTATGGGTCTTGTCCTCTTCGGATACTCCTCCGGACAGGTATGTTCCTTTCGCACTTCAACATTTTCAACCCAAAAGTCTCATCTTGGATAGGATCGCATTACGACGACGCTTACATCCGTCTTCTCCGCCCTGAGCTGCATTGGCCTCGCCGCCGTTTCCACCTGGTTCATCTCGGAGCGCATGATCTTCACCAAGCACAAGGGCCAGAAATGGCTCGCTGATGTTCTCTCTGAGACGAAGGTCCAGATCTGCTCTGCCCCTGGGATCAAGTGGATCATATACGAGCCTCGCGCGCTTGCATGGCGGATAGGCAGACATACTAAGGAAGCGAGTCAATGGATGGGCCGGCGCTTCCGCATCGCCAGCGACAGCATCTCTCGTATGAGTGCACGCACGCTGCGGCGCGTCAGCACCATGTCATCTTCCCTGGAGAAGACCAACGACGACGGTATCTCAGAAAATATGCCGTCCCCGCACAGCCCAGAGCCCGTTTCTCCGCTCTCGATCCGCATGCGTCACTCAGACTCGACCGGGCCCTTGCTCCCCATCGCCGAGGTGCGCTCCTCCAATTTCGGGTCCTCCGAAAACTTCGAGGCGGCGACGACGCTCAGCAACGCGAGCACGGCGGCGCTGAACGCCCCGCCGCCCTCCGGGAAAGCACGCTTCGTGAACGCGGTCCATTCGGTTATGATGCTGCGCCAGGCTGCCTCGCCCCTGCCCTTCGGACTGAGCATGCCGCCTCGTACTCCGACACGGCGACAGGCGAGCTCGGCTGACGCCACGGGGGCCAGAGGTGCGTCGGCGGAACCGGTCGGTATGATGCGCGCGTCGAGAGTCGCGGCGCTGGTGCCGAAGCTGAAGGCCTTGGAGACGACGCAAGACTTTGCTGCTCACCAGGCCCTCGTGCGGCACTTGCAGTTCTCGCCCAATGGCAAGCTTTTGGCGACCTCGAGGTGCGGATCTTCATTGGCTCAAAGCTATGCTGTTCTTGAGGGAAGTTTGCGATAGCTGGGACAGGACCTCGGTTATCTTTAAGGTCGGCGTGCGTATAGTAGTTGTGATGCTCAATATGCATGTGCTCACCTGAAGACACAGGAACCCTTCACCTCTCATCGGATTCTCGCCCAGCCGCAAGGATTCGTAGGACAAGTTGCTTGGTAATGCCTTCAACGTAACTTTCTGTGGCAGCACCCTTCTCATCATATCTGACAGGTCACCTAACGGTACCATTCTACTCACGAAGATGAATCGTGGTGTCAAGGTCTGGAATGAGGCAAGTTCTCTTATCAGCTTCTAGTTGTCTGTGCTAGGTACTTAATTTGTCGTAGGATGGAGTGTGCAAGAAGACAATTGATCGGCGCAAGAATGTCCAGTCAATAACCTGGCTTCCTGGCGGCGAAGGTACGCCATTGTGCATGACAATACACTAGTTGGTGACCGCTCTCTGTCTGCTGCTATCCAGCCTTCCTTTCAGTTGAAGGTAGCGATGTCGTCAAGCTGGTATGTCAGCTCAGCCTATCTAGATGACGGATTGTGTCGCTGACGATATCACATAGGACCTCAATGGCGACGTATGTGATTCATTAGCCTATAAATAAAGCAACAACGAGCTTACATGATCCATCCAGGTGCTCGACACATACCACTTCGATCGCATGGTGCTGCACGATATAGCAGTCACCCAGGACTGTGAGCGCATGCTCTGCGTTGGGACGCTCATGGCATCACGAGACGGCCTCCACCCGAGTAAGTCTCGGCAGGGTTTGGCTTGGATATGGCCATCCACAGATATCCGCGGATACCATCCGTTTCCCACACATCCATTCCCATGAAGAACCATCCGTTTCGTCACGAAGTATTCGCACGGATGGCTGAAGTCACGCAATGTCACGTCCCGGTAACATGTCAGTCACGGACACTCGCTCTATCTAACACTTCCTCGCTGACACCGCCGATGTGGCCCGGAGCTGTTATTCGGTGAGCACTTGTCGTCGCGTGAATGAACGTAGAACATCTCACCCCTGCAGTCCTGCAGGTCGCATTGCCGAGTCAGCGTAACGCGCTGTCCGTCAATGTGCCCATTCGCTCGCAGTAGAGCGCATCACTGGCACCGTGGCGGGTTGGTGTGGTACCAAATGTTCGCATGCTGGGGGCTTTGGTGTGCAATATCGGTACGTCCCACTCGCAGAACATGCCTGGATGATGGATACCGGGTGACTGCAGGACCATTTTGAGCCAACTTGAAGGTATGTATAGTGCTTGTATGTTGTGGTGCCATCTCTCGTGCTGACCTGATGCTCGT
>MPVS01000247.1:37608-50105 GCA_001931775.1 Fomitopsis pinicola
CGGCGCTTGTGCGATGTAGGCCGGTGCCTACGCATCCCTTACAGCAAGCCACCAGTCTGGGAGTGGGAAGGGGAAGGAGGGCAGCAAGAGCTTCATGATTGGGATGCAGTAGATCAACCTGGGCCGGGCCAAGCAATGAGTTCATAATACCTCGAGCTCTGAGATCTGAGACCTCGTAGGTTAGCTTTGGAGGAATTGTGGGATTACTGGTAATATACTTAGCAGCAAGAAAGCAAACACAAATATGATTGTCTACAGTCACGACCTCAAACACCAACTTTGCGGCTTGCTTTGCGTACCCTTAGCTGTCGCTGTTGCAGACCCACTGCGCGAGATTGAGCTGCTTGAGCTCAAGCCTCAAAACGTGACAGACATGCTAGACGCGGCGATGTCACTCCCGAGGCTCGTGAAACGGATGGCAGTGGATGGACCATCCGCGGATATTCTTCCCACGGATGGCGGATACATCTTGGATATATCCAAGCCAACCCCTGAGTCTCGGGCAGAGAAGCAGATCATCGGTATGCATACCTCAATCATCGTCGGCCACAACCATCTCATTTGCCACACAGCCTTCAATCTGGAGAAGAAGGATATCGAGAAGTGAGTGCCCGTCTGCATCGTTCCTTCATTTGACCTTATCCGCGCGTGCAGCCGTGTGCCTGTTTTGCACGATGTACGTGACATTACTTTGGCTCGGGATGACCAAGTGGCCTTGGTCAGCTACGAGAACAAGGTGCGTTGGGTTGTCCCTGAGTCGAGGATCAGTCGTAGACAATGAGTACTGTAGGCGCCCCCTCAGCTCTGGAAACTCGACTTGGTCAAGGACACTGCCCGACTTTCTCTGCGACATACGTACATACCCAAGGTGCCTGTCGACTTCGCTGGGCCTAGTTACTTCGGCGGCAAGAACGATCAGCTGGTGCTTTGTGCTGGAAAAGGTGTGTTCCTCATTCGCTCTATTGCCCAGGGAACCCCTCAGCTTACGCCGATTTCAGCTGGGGACATACACATCTGGGATCGCGAATCGGCCGCATTGTTACACCACGTCCGCGCGCAAGCCCTGGGGGGTGACCTGACCTGCATAGCCTGGAATGCTGCGGTCGAGCCGTTCATGTTCGCGACGGGTAGCCACGACGGCGGTGTGCGCATCTGGACGACGCCCTCGAGCCACCCTACCATCAGTGTGACTGAAAGCGCTCCCGGGAGCTGCGCGAACTCTATGAACGGCAACACCCCTCGGACTGGCACCCCCTCGCTCTACGACGTGGATAAGCAGATGAGCAGTCCGGTCGCGGAAAATCAAGGCTTCACGTCGGAACAGTTCTTGCAGGCCGCTATGCAAAGCGGGGATGCAAGCACACGATCGGGGGAACGAAAAGCAGTAACGTTCGAATGACTACCATGACTTTACGCTGCATTGTCACTATAGAGCTGCATTGCATGTCTGTACTTATAGCTATGTATTCATATCACGTCTGCGATGCCATGTTGCCCGTGGAAGATGCTAGCACGAATCCCCGAATTCAGTGACATCGATCAGGCTCGCCCTGTAAGTGTAATCTTGGACATGAGTGCGCGCTGAGACCTTGTTCGCTACTCGACTGTGTATTGACTGTGAATCTCACGAAAGGCATTGTTTCAGGAATAAAGAATAAGATAGTATGCAATACAGTACAGGAATGATACAACAGTAGAAACCCGAGACGTCTAAACCTCCTGGCTGTCCTTCTTGCCTTTTGATGTCTTCGTAGGCAACAGCTATCGATGGAAGAGTGAGTCAGTTGCCTAAGCTTTTTTCTTCGCTGAAGATAACGTACCTCAGGGTTAATGTGCGGCACAACACCACCTTGCGAGATGATCACGTCACCGAGAAGCTTGTGTAGCCTGCGAAGAACGGTCGTCAGGGAGTGCAAGGGCTACCCAAATGAGGTTACTCACTCCTCGTCATTCCGGATGGCAAGTTGGAGATGCCGGGGAATGATACGCTGCTTCTTGTTGTCGCGAGCTGCATTGCCCGCAAGCTCGAGGATCTCGGCAGCAAGGTACTCGAGGACGGCAGCGAGGTAAACTACAGCATGCGTCAGAAAGGAGTCGGAGAATCGCGGAGGAGGCTAGATCACCAGGTGCGCCAGCACCTACTCGCTGTGCGTAGTTGCCCCGCTTGAGGAGACGGTGCACACGACCGACAGGGAATTGGAGGCCGGCCTTTGCAGAGCGCGATTGGGTCTTGCCAGGGGCATCGCCAGCAGCCTTGCCGGACTTCGACTTGCCGCTCGTCTTTCCAGACATCGTGATTAATTGAGAGGGGAGGTGGTGGGTGAGTTTGAGGTGATGGGGCGGCGAGGCGAGTTGGTGGATGCGATTTGCGAAGTTGGGGGGCGAGGGAGAAGGGGGCGCCAGTATTTATACCTCACAGGCGCCGACCAGCCACAGACGCGGCTCGCGCGCAACGCGTTCGCACGTGACAGAGTTGAAAGGCGTTCAACAAAATAAGGTTCAGCGCGTTGACGCGTCTGACCAAACAAGACCAACGCGTCCGTATATATACCCCGCGCGTCCTCCGTCTAGTCCCCACCGTATCTCTCGCTCTCACCGCCATCCGCCCTCACCCTCTTCGCCTCCCTTCCCCTCACCAACTTTATTGCAATGGCCCCCAAGCCCGCTTCGACTGCCGGAAAGGCACCTGCATCCACTGCCTCCAAGGCGCCAGCCAAGGCTGAGCCTACCAAGGCGGCGAAGAAGAGCACCAAGCCTGCAGCCTCTGGTGATGACTCCAAGAAGAAGCGGCGAAAGTCCCGCAAGGAGACCTACTCCTCTTACATCTACAAGGGTGAGTGGCCCGGAGTGCGATACTCAGTTGTCCCTTTCTGACAAAACCACAGTCCTGAAGCAGGTCCACCCCGACACTGGTATCTCCAACAAGGCGATGGCCATCCTTAACTCCTTCGTCAACGACATTTTCGAGCGTATTGCCACAGAGGCTTCGAGTGCGTGGACTTGAGTTGATGGCATTGGATATCGCTGACTCGCATTTAACAGAGCTCGCATCCTACTCGAAGAAGTCGACCATCTCTTCGCGCGAGATCCAGACCGCCGTCCGCCTGATCCTTCCTGGTGAACTCGCCAAGCACGCTATCTCTGAGGGAACGAAGTCTGTAACCAAGGTGAGCTGTCTCCAGCTTGACTCCGTGACATCTGCTGACTCGGTGCTATAGTACTCGAGTGCAGGGGCGAAGTAGATCTGTTCATCATTTGGGTTGTTGTTGTATTCTAGTCGTGTATTTCCTATTTATCTCTACTCGTATCGTATAATCCGTGCAACCTCGCGTGAGTACTCGGTAAATGGTCACTCGTCAAGTCTGCTCGAATGTATGATTTGGACCTCAATACTGCCTGGAAAGCCACTCAGGGTTGTGGGTATGGAGGAACGCTGGTGAGCCAGTTTCCACCGCTGGAGTGCTCGATAATTTCGCAGCGTGGCTAATGCAAGTCATAGTGTTGGATGCCGTGGGTTCATTGGCAGTCTCAATGACACGGTTGCATGTTATGCTTAGTGGCCGCAACTCGTCAGGCGGAGGGGCACTCGGAGGCGGCAGAGGCTGGCCCTGGCCAAAAGCAACCGCGGGATCGATACGCCCCAGCGAGCGTATCCAATTGCCAACGGCAGCCAAGGAGACACGGACCTCCCACGAGCCTCCCTCCTACGGAGATCATAGGTGTAAGAGACGTGCAATCGGGTGTGTGATCGATACACACCGTGATAGTCTTGCATAGTGCCGCATTGATCCCGAAGGCAAGAAGATATCCAGCAGCGTGATCGAGGGCTTGCATCGGCAGCACGCGAGGCGTCGGCGTAGATCCGTTCCTTGCGAAGCCAGCGTAGGCTTCGCCTTCAGCTACGTTGTACCCTGAGGCAGTCTGCACCAGCGAATCGAACTACATTCGCCACCCGGCGTCAGTCCTTCCATCGCGCACGCCATCGACCATGCACTCACCCCGCGCCGGTCCTTCCACGGGCCCTCCCACCCATAAGCTGTCAGGCTCGCATACACGATCCCCGGCCTTGCTCGCGCGACATGTGCAGGTCCGAAGCCCTTGTCGCTCAGCCCGCCCGGGCGGTAGGCCTGCAAGAACACGTCGGCATCCTCGACGAGTGTGTGAAGCGTGTCGCGGTCCGCCGCGCTCGTGAGGTCCAGCTGCGTCGCGCGCTTCCCGCGGGAGGTGTCGGTGTCGAGGAAGGGCAGCGCGGGGAGCTTGGGCGAGGTGACGAGCAGGACGTCCGCGCCGTGCGCTGCCCAACGAATTGTCAGCAACCTTCCCCGGGTGCTCAGCAGCTGGCTGTGGCTCACCGGCGAGTGTCCGCCCACACACGGGTCCTGCGAGCACCCTTGTCAGGTCGAGCACGCGCACGCCCTCCAACGGCCGTGCGTAGTCTCGCGCCGCCCGCACGTCCCTCCTCGGTGCGTCGCCGATCTTGACGAGTTCAACGGGGGGTGTATGCGCGAGCGCCTGGCCCTGCGGATGTGCGTCCCACTCGTCAAACGAGCGCAGTGCGGTCGCGACGAGCTTGCGCGCGGACGCTGCGCTCTCGAGGTCGACGGCGCGCCACTTCTGCAGGGCGGCGGCGACGGCGTCGCGGGTCGGCGCACATTGCAGGAGCGCGACGATCCCGTCGCGGTGGCTGGTCACACGAGGGGGTGAGCGGGGGCGAGGGCGGGGAGACGGGGGCGGGGTTGGCTTACTGGGGGAAGTTGGTGTGCAGCCGGACGTAGCTGTCGTCCTTGGTCTTGTAGAGGCCCGCGAGCGGGTCGAAGAGCGTGCCGGAGGGAAGCGCGCCGTTGAGCGTGTAGAAGGCTTCGCTCTCTGTTACGGGTCAGCGTGTGGGCGCGTGGACGTGGGAGAGGGTGGACGAACTGAACTCGAGGACGGCGTGTCGGGCGTCGACAGATACGTCTTGCTCAACGCTTGTTCGCAGTTGGTGGAAATGGGCTGCTGATAGCCCGGAGAGGCCGATGACGGTCTGGCGTGAAATGTCGTACCCCGGGAGCGTCTCGAGCAAATGAGAGCTGCCTGGCTCACCTGTGCGGCGGTTCCAAGCCTGAAGGATGAGTTTACGGCGGGATCAGGGTTCGCACTCAGGTGCAGCGAAGACATTGCCTGTGCAGGCAGGCCGTTTGCCTCCCACAAGTGGCGCGCGTGGGTGAGTGGGTCGGAGTCGGACATGGTAGGTCTCGAATGCAAGCGACGAATACAGGTTCGTGTCAAGTTTGCTATTGCGATACAAGCACCGGTGTATGGCTTGGTCATCGACCGGAGCCTAAGCCAGCGACGTCAGTCGAAGGTAGTGCGATGGACCGAGCGCGGCTTCTGCACTAGCTAGTGCTCAGTCTCCTCCGAGTCTTGGATAACAGTGCGCGCATTCATGGGTAACTTACCGAGGAGAGGATCAGCTGGCTCTATTCTGAAGTAAAGGCTCGGAGTCGTCGACTCGAATGGGACACTAGCCTGCCTGAGGCGCTCCCGACCGGCGCGGTAGTTTCGTGTACATTTCAGATCGAAACTATTCAGACAGTGTGTACGTCGGATGTGTTGCGTTCGTAGGGGATGCTGGGCCGTTTGGACCGCTCTAGGAGTATGTAGTATCCTCGGTCGACACCTGGTGATAGCCTGAGTATATTCTACTTTTTCAGTGTACAAGGAGCTGAGAGGAGGAAGGCCCGGGCTGGACTAGTTTGAGTCAAGCGTGGGAAACCAAGCAATGTTGGTGGCCCACGTGGCGCTACTGTATGCGTGTAGACGCGGCGGCGCTGCAGCGGTACCTGCTCTTCCCCACCCGCCTCCTATAACCTCTACCTCTCTCGGCCACTCCTCCTCGAGTCACCCAGATACCCTCCCTTTATCTCTGCACGTCTTTCCCAATCTGCAGCACATCAGGAACTAGACAACGGCGATCATACACCTCTTCTTCCCGATACCTACTCCCTCCGACCACACCGAAGAAAACGCGCTTGATATGGCTCCGCGGAACCGAAAAGCAGAAGGCGGCGAAGCGTCGTCGTCGTCTGCAACAAGCAAGAAGACAACGGGCTCAGAACGGCCAGCGGACGGCATTCTCGCGAGCGCCCTCCTCCCGTCGACGGAGGAACGCGACGTGGTGAAAGTGAACAATGCGAGTGTGACGGAGATGAAGCACGCGTGTGACGACGCGCTGAAGAGAGTGAGTCTATCTCCTGCCATAATGCCGAGTCCGTAGTCGGTGGCCGTCTCTGTCGTGGGTTGTCGCGTGCGCACAGATATCTGAGCTCTGTCTCCGTAGTTCCTATCACGACCCGAGCTCTTCAACCAAATCTACACACATACGGACGTCCGGCTAGGCCTCGGCTGGGCGAGTGTCTTTGTCGCGCTCGCTACGGGCCTGTACGGCTGGAAGGTCGACTTCGAGAAAAGCAAACCTGCAGTATGGGCAGGGGTTATCCTGTGCGTCATTTCGCCGTGACTGACGTATGTCAGGACTAATGCTTCTCCCGCTGCGTGCCTTGCGAACCCACAGTTATGTTCTCTTAACAACTATCCAAACATTGTATGCATACTTTATAGAGGGCGACATCGTCTTCGTCGGCAAGCGCAAGACCTTCGACAAGCGCGTACGTCCCCCGCCGCGTCGGAGTCATCTTATGACCTTGCCCTGACGCCCCCCCCCCCNNNNCCCCCCCCCCCGCAGATTGTAACAGAGCGGATAACGCTCACCTCCACCACCACGCCATCCACACCCTCCTCCCCGCCCGCATACGCCCTCGGCCTCACCTACGTGCGCTCAACGTCCGGAGGCAAGTCGCTGCTCGGGCGCGGGCGCGCGAAGGGCGAGCGGGGCTACAACGCGTTCTTCGACGAGTGCGGCGTCATGGACCAGGCGGCGTTCGAGCGCTGGGTTGGAGAGATGGTCGGACAGGTCATGGAGGGCAAGAGCGAGTAGGCTCGATGGTTTTCGGCTTGGTAACACGCGTCTCATCTCAAGCTTCATGCATACGGAGGGTGTATGTGTATGGCTTCGGACCCGGGATACTTATTTGCACGGTAGGTACTATGTGATGTAATGCATTCTCAATCCTTCATGTCTCATGTATTAAGCACCATGGTCTGACGAGCTGAGGAGGATAGCCCAGGCTAGACACACTCATGATATTTATTCGTAGGCCACCCGTGGCAGTGAAACATAACCTGAATCGACCCGACTCGGCGAGCAACCCGGACTGATTCCATATACATCTATGCAACGTCGCTCTGCGGCGGCTGCAACTCGATGGCTGCATCGCCAGCCACGCCGAACTGGATATCAGTGTAGTTCATCTCCCGGGAATCTAGACCGTAACGTGTCAGCCAGCCACAGCCCTTGAATCGAAACGAAGCGCATACCTCTGCCTGCTGGCCGCTCAATCGCGTCCGGCACCCGGACGCCGGAGTGGTTCGTTTCGTCGCCGTTGAGTGACCTGTGCACACAGCTCACGAGTCAGAGGACAGACGCAGCCTCTGGAGACCCGGGGGACGTACCATGGCCAGCCTTCCTTCCCGAAGGAAGCTATCTGGCCTGCGTGCATACCTCTAAGGCAGAGTAGCAACGTGAGTACCCTTTTGATGGCTGGGTTGTAAGATTGCTTACAAGTCAGGAACAGGGGCGGCGAGCCCCACCCAGAGGTGCGCGCAGACGACGACGACGGCGAGCATGGAGATATAGAACATGGCGTCGTCAGAAGAGAGCGATGCGAAAACAAAGGGTAAGTGGCTGCGCAGGCTACGTGCTGGGAGTGCAAGAACTAAAACTCAAACAAAGGGGCTGGATTGAGTTCGTGATACATATCAGCGACTCGGGACACCCCTTCATGGAGGGGGGCACTCACTGCTCTGCACCAGAAGCGAAAGACAAGTGGGCCGCCCGGGCGTACTGGGGAGGCGGGCTGCCGTTCTGCGAGGTTACATACGTAGGCGGGCTTCTCTGCGGTGCCCGTCGTGATACTGTTGCTGGTCATCGGGCACGGCCTCCGTGTTGTTGCCTGCGGTTCGATGTCTGACGGGCCGAGCTCCAGTGTCAGTTGCGGTATGATGCTGTCCTTGATGGTGTTGGTGGTATCTTTAGATGGGCTGACGAGATTTTTGTGAGCAGATCACATCTAGTCCTTCGCTATTCGAGGAGCAAGGGGCTCAACCGTAGCGGTGCTGTTTGCCGCCGGTCTATTGGCTGTTTTGGCGATGACGGTGCGATTAACTGCCGCTATTCATTGGCGCAATGCTGCGATAACTTGAAGGCGCTGTGTTCTACTGATAATCCATATACTGCCGGTGAGTGACACTTCGTTCCCGGGTCCTAAGGACATATGGATACTGTGGCGTGCAATTCTCTACTAGGTAGGAAGCGATTGCGCCAGTGTCCCCTCTTAATATGATTTGACAAGGAAGGGGCAACAACGACTATCCCGGGCTCCAAGCCTTGTACTGTCTCATTGATGTCGCAGCGGTGCATACGACCCAATTCATAGTTGGTGGATTTCATGCCTACACGTACAATTCTGGTGAGCATTGTGTCACTGACGGTGGCTTGACTCGAGCGTGGGATGGATATATCCAAACTCTATGTCGCCAGAGTATGCATGCCGACAAGCGGTGCGTGATCAGATCTATTCGGCAACTTCGCATTACTGACGTGTCTGACAGACTGTAATAGCTCAGGACGGGAACACGCACAGCATCATGCTCACGCCAATTGTCCTCGGTGCGGATAGGACAATGGTACTTGTTGCTACAGACAATACCGCACTCCGTTTACTCTATCCCCCCTCGGCAACTTCACGAATGGTACTAGAACCGCCCATTGGGACGTTGTGCTGCCCCTAGCTTCTCCCAAACGAACTCATCATCCGAGGTGCCCATCGTTCCAAACTCGATGTTGCTACTAGAGACCAACGAGGGTACATGAGCATACTATGACCACGCGGAGGCGTTGACCTGTGGTTGTTGACTAACCGCATTTGCACGTAGGGAGCGGTTTCTCTGACCCGTACAACAGCGCTATGCGCACCGGGTAGTATCCTAGGTATAAATCGCGTCAGCACTAGATTCAGAGCGAGGTTTGGCCTCCTCCTAGATCTCACCCATAGTAGTCAATTGGGGCTGACAGTACACCGACGGCAACGCAAGAGAACAAGATACCCAACCTGAGAGGTTGCATACTAGAGGTGGTGAGGAATATCGTAAAGGGCTTGCCAGAAGTCAGCTCGGTATGTGCGTCACCAGGACTATAACCGAAGAAGTTCGGATGTGCGAAGCTGTATTTGTACTGCTGTCAGCCAGACTTGGAGGTACCAGCCTGGCCGTCGAAGCGCTATCACCTTGTTCATCTGCTCCTGGCTTGTCAGGGCTGTGTTGATGCGGTTGGTCGCTACGGAGACATTTAGAAACTACTGTTCAAGTTTCACGCCACAGCATCTTTGCTCCTGATTCTTTGACGGTCCAAATTCGTTTTACTACTAGGACTTATTGGATGAGTTGATGACGGCTATGCCCGGTCATAGCCGGGGTTTCTAGTGCCCTACTTATCGACAGATCACTCCAACACATCTGCGTCGACGAACTGGTCGCATCGTGGCCGCGGCGAGGACTTACTGGTGTGACGGCTAGAGACACCGAGCTACCATGGGATCAGTGAGCACAGTACTATATCTTCGGCAGAGGATGCAATACACTCGGTCATATCGAGAGAGAGGTGCATTTCCGGCATAGAAGCACTGCGATAGGGTAGTACCGTCCTTTAGCCCAGGGAATTATAGACAACCAGAGGAGGCTGAGGTTCAATATGACTCGATATATCAATGAAGCATGCATACTGTAGACACGCGCGGCCACTTACCGTCACCACTGCCTAGGTCACTTAAGGCACGACAGGGTTGCTTATGCATATAAGTATAGTCAACTGAGGGCTTGTTACCGGTGACGGGGCATGACACGGAAAGGTGGACCGTCAATACAGTACTCACATGGAAGTACAGTAAGTTCCAAGGAATCTATGATGATCTGCCAGTGCTTGGCCACACAGCGAACGAACGAAGACGATGTGCGTCCCGCAAAGCTGCTATTGGGTGCAGAAGAATTTCAGTCGCACTGCAGAAAGTGTAATAGCGCAGACGCAACATTTACATGATACCTTGCACCGCGCAAATGGCAGCGGGCCAACAGTCTAAATTCGCTTCCACTGACAGCACTTAGCTTCACCAATGAGTTGATCGCGGCTTATCGAGCAAAGCTTGCACGTGAAGGACTCCAGTACGGACCTCCCTACTTGCCATAACTGCAGCATCTCTTTGGATAGTCCTGGGACAGCCGCCACTGGCTGCCATCCGATGCACATGCGGTGAGACGTCAAGGACATTGCCCTGCCCTGAATACTCCGCAGATACCGTCCACTTGATCCTCTTGATAGCGACTCTGGAGTACGAGCTGTGCGACGCCTGCGATGGACAAGAGTTTTAATCTCCCGACACCCAGGAGGCCACATTATATCCTGAGGCGGCCACTGTGTCAAACAGGTGCGATAACTCTGAAGGAAGGGGTTGGGCTACCTTTCCGGGTCTGGGAAGTCGATGCAGCCTTCCACGCTTCATTGCGCGGCAGATTGCACAGATGTGCTCCCGCCGTTCGCAAAGGTGATGTCTTCATCGTCACCGGCGTCGGATTCATCGTCCATCCACTCACACAAATTCCCCATCAAGGCCCCCTCGCTATGCACGGCCTGTCGAAGGCGCAGCATGAATCGCGACATGAGAATTGCAGCCAACCTTTCCAGAGGGTTGAATATGAGACGCAATACGCATAGTAGAGGCGCCCCAGACGTACGCGGCAAAATTTGACGTGTTGATGACAACATCTGAAGTCTTTCGAATGCTGTAGGATTTTACTGTCTAAAGTATCACTGTGATGGCTCACCTTCGTAAGCAACAGTAGATACATGTTGCAAGCAGCCACCGCACTACGAGGCGTCCTTGAGCAAGGCTCACTGGCAATTGCTAGGAAGTGAAGCAACTCACGCGAAATAATATATGCCTGTCAATCTAATTAGTTCTCACCGAGAAGGATCTAGTGAAGCTTTCGTACCGGTGCGTATCAGGACCCTGGGCAACCTCGCTATGAAGCCGACTTCGCGTGCATTTACAGTCAAATGGTGCATCTTCATCCACGTAAATAAAGCCACAAGGATGTCTTGGATAAGGCTGCTAGCCCGAGCGACGTAAAAGATATTATCGGCTGTTGTGTGTGTCTGGAATCATCGGGGGCGGTACATTGTGAGAGAAGAGGGCTCGCGCACCATTGGTTCTGCACGACATGAGCCCGGGAGCTGGATTAGCTAGTACAAAAGGCTGATTCAATTTTATTGAGCTAACCCAGCGAGCAAACTAGATCCGCACGAGGTCGTGTACGGGTGCGGGGTGTCTACCGATAGTTTCATCAATACCTGCGATTAGTGGGATGCTCTATGAATCAGCAAACAACACGACCAGTAACATGTTGCATTCCTCACGATACTAGTAGCAGGAGCTACCAATCCGAAGGCGCTAACTAGAAAAGGAGGGAGCAAGCTCCTCCAGAGAGCATAAACCCTTGCGGCGGATAGGACTGCTGCTGATTCAGTGCAGTGCCAGGCGTGCCATCAGAAGGTACACATACATGTAGTAAGGACAAAGGCCACGACAGCGTAAATCTCTGAGCACCAGAGAAGAACGGGGCACCTGGATGAAAGGACACAAAGAATGTCAGTCACTGTAGCGAGCTAGTAGATGAGTAGTTGCAAACCGCTGTCGACAGGAGAGAAAGCATCTCAGTATCTATCATCTCCATCAACGGCTCTATACGCCGTGACGAGTGATGCACGCACGTCAGGACAGGGCCTTACGAAGACTACCACCAGTAGAAATAGTCGGTGGATCAAGCAGAAATACCTGTTGGCAAGAAAGAGCGCAATCGGAATATTGATGCCACGGTTCCAGTACTGTCTGACTTCCTGTATGAAGGTTAGCAGGTACTCATAAAACACGGCCGCTGTCCGGAAAACATGTATAGCGGTCAGCGAATAAATGAAGGATGTAATGCCTTACTGGTGACAGCAAGAGACACCGTGACTGTGCTATTATGTGGTCAGGCGCTGAATCTCATGGAGAGAACGCCACGTACTCAGTCATGCTTTGAGATACGCCCATTGGTGAGATCCGTCGGACCGTAGGTTGGGTCTCAGACGGTTCCTCACGGTGCCGTGTAGCCCCGAGTTATAAGCAAAACGGAAATCGATCGACAGACGCCAATCTACCACAGTGGATGCAGATGCTCCGAGGCATCTGCTTCGTTACCCTATCAGAAGACCAGGAGGCGCGTATGATGGCCCCTAGCGGACAAAACATGTCCCAACTTCAGTCTAACTTTCGGACTGGGGTTTCGATCTCGCAGCGAAGGTTTCA
>MPVS01000248.1:0-11024 GCA_001931775.1 Fomitopsis pinicola
TTCTTGTACCTTCATGTAACTGACGTGAACGCTATCCGTGGGCCGACCACTTACAATGGGCGATCCTACCGACGCCCAGTCTCTGGTTCAGCCGCACACGACACCAGGGTTCTCGACGGAGATATGGCGAGAAATAGCGTCATGGCTACCCCCGCGCGACCTCAAGAGTTTGCTCCTCGTCCCCCACATCCTTTCCCGCATCGCAGGCGAACTCTTGTTCAGGAAGATCGACCTGTTCTTCGGTGAGCCAGGGGAAGCGGGTGCGGGATTATCGACGTTGACGTCTGTAGTATCAGATAAGAGGGAGTCACAGAGAAGCGCCGATATCCTCACCCGCATCATCGTCGACAAGGACTTTGCGAAGCATGTCAAGACGTTGAGGGTGTTTTACCAGGGGCGCGATGTCTCCCCGATGACCTTCCAGACGGGTGAGCGGCCCGCTCTCGTCTAGTTATAGGGATGCTCAGACGCTACAGGCATGCTGGCGAACGCGTTACCGAAAATGGTCAACCTCAAGAATGTCCACTGCTCCATGCGACTACGAGAGATGCTCGCCTTTCTGCGCATCCTCGAATCTGCGAACCACCGGCTGCGTGGGATGTCCCTGATGTAGGTTCACTCGATATGAAATACGAACCCGCATTAATGGTTTATACCTGCTCTCAGGCCTCTTGACGGGACCGCCGAGCTGCAGTTCCCACGCTTTCGCCACATCACCCAGTTCTCGTACGTCTCGACGGGGGGAAACCCTGCCGATGTCGAGGACTTCCTGCAGCAGAACAAGACCGCGATACGCTCGATCTTTCTCCACAATCAACACTGGACTTTCCCGACAGATTCGCTCTCCATCCGGAACCTTACACAACTAGACTTCCTCGGTCTCTTCCCCGCCGAGTCACGGGCATTCGCAGATATCATGAGCAACGGGCACCAGCTCGAGTCCCTGCGCCTGCAGTGCGTGCTCAACTGCAACGCCTCAGCGCAGTTCCGCGAGGGCGCCACCGCGCGGTGTCTCCCCTTCCTCCGTCATTTCGAGTTCACCCTCCTCGGCTACAACGTGAACGACCACGACCTCTTCCCCGCCATCTCGGAGTTCCTGCGTGACCGCCGCTCGCTGAAGACGCTCGTGCTTTCTGTGCCGAGCGCGAACTGGGCGCAGAAGCGCCTGGGGTACGATGCGGGCGTGTGGGGCGTGCTCCCGAGTTTGACGCAGCTGAAGACACTGACGGCGACGCTCCCGAAGGACGTTGCCGCCGCGGTGGCGATGTGGCTCGTACCGCGTGGCGTCACGGCGCTGTCGCTACAAGCAGAGCCGTCAACGGATGCGCTCGGGTTCGTCTCGGTACGTCCGACCCATCTCCCCTCAGCCTCTCTCGATCCAGTCACTGACCACCGTCTGTGCATACAGCAAATGCGTCCGGGTCTCCCACCGAATCTACGGTTCGTGGGCCTCGCGCAGTTCAATGTCGCGGATGCCGAGGCGGTCGTCGAGGCGGGGTTCCCGACGGTGCGCGTGGCGCGGATCGACGAGGACTACTACACGGTGGAGCGCTTCGACGGCGCGGTGCACCTGCAGGCGTGGCCCGAGGTGCGCGGGCACTGGAACGTGCGCGAGTGGCTGCAGTCGTATGGGTGCGAGGACGCGGAGTGGAGGCACCCGAGCGAGTTCCTATAGGCCGTACACGTCGCCGGTAGGGGTGAACCGGATTGACGTCTGCTATCGGTTGGTTAGAGCAGTGCATACGCGAGGTCGTGCCGGCTCCTCTCGCATGGACTGCCGTGTGTGATAGGGCACTCCGGGCGTAGATGGTGGTCGTGTCTGCTACCCCTCGGCAGACATGACACAGGCGCTGCGTCTTGCTCGCTAGTACCTGGCCGTGCCGTGACTCATGTCGCTGAGACATACGGGCACCGCGCATATCATGTTTTCTGCGTACAATTAGATGTTCGAATGACTCTGGTTGTAGAGAAGATCTATGTATACGATGGATTGGCTAGCAGAACCCGATGAGGCGCACTGTTTTTTCAACTCGCACGACCGCGCTCGTGTTGCATTGCTACTTGGATGTTGTCTGAGGTTTCTATGTATACGTCGCCATGCATGCCTGGTAAGTGTTCCCATATCTCATCCTCCGCCGTCAACAACCATGCCATTTGGATGCTGACTCGGAGGGCATTTGGCAGCGTACCATTCCTCAAGTCGATCAAACTTCAATGGAGGAGGAGGAGGAGGATGCCTTGATGAGTCGTATACGACTGACGCGAGGCCACAAACCTCAGGTAATAAGTACTACGTCTAGCAACAAGCGTCGTCGTCTCATCACGTGCAAGGTGTTCACCGCGTTGCGATCGCTTGAAAATATCAAGACTTCTCTTGTTATGATGATGCTCCGTCATGCCCCATCGAAATCGGTTCAACTTCACAATGCGTATGCATCTCAAGCAGTAAAACAACGTTCAGCGGACATTTTCATATGGTCTGCAATCAATGGTGCAGTCAATGACGAAGGCGACTTGGATTCGCAACTTGTTGCGGGTGCGTACTAACTGACCAGTAGCACTTTGCTGAACCTCTGCCCTTGTTGCTGCACAAGGCAATCTGAGTAGAAAGCTGACAATGTGTATGATGACGGGCGATTCAGGCTTCAACTCTAGTATACTTGGTCCAGTGACCGTATCCAATATACTGCACTGGATGAACGCCCTTGAGAGGATCGTCGATTACGGGCGTGAAGACTCCGATCTGATGATCAAACGAGTATCGTTGCGGCGGTGGAAGGCGTTTCACTTCAGTCCTGATCCCGTGGGCGAAATGATACCCCACTCAGAAGTTCTCTCTCCCGGAGACTATGCATTCTTCTATCAAGGTGGCTTTCTTCTCAAGATACCATTAGTGCAATCGACTCACGGTTGTGGCTGTTCCGCCTTATCAGATATGGGAAGGGTTCGCAACAAAGGATATCCTTTCGCAACTTTATGGTACCCCCTATCACTGGACGACAACAAGAAACACGAGAAGCCTGAGGAGGTGAGCTATCCTCAAAAGCGGGCCTTACCACACATAGAGCTTCTATCCGCTGACCAAACTGATGTTTGCAGGATAAAGAAGACCTGCAAGGTATGATCGCCGGCCGGTCACACGAAATATATGCGCGTTACGGTAAAAAATGCATCATTACCGGTCAAAACCTTGAGGGCACCGAAGCCGAGGTAGACTGGATATTTCCTGTAGGCAGGAGTGACTGGGTGAGTACACGGGTTGCAATAGTTAGATCTAGAAGCTGATTGTACTTTTGTTCCTATCTCCTCCTCCTCCTCCTATGCTCCTTCTTCAGTTTCCAAACTATGGACGTCTGGATGCAGTCAATTTTGTATGCATGGACAACCTGTTGCGCATGACGCCTCATCTATATCAAACCTTCTGGTTGACGCACTCGCTGGCTGTCGATGTGGATGTGAGTTAACAGTGGATATACAGTGTTAGAGACTGCATATTGACAGTTCTCTCAATTTGGTTCAATAGGACCACTTTCGCATCCGGACGTTCACCAAGGAGGCATCCAATATGATATCCCGGCTCCGACTCGGAGTCCCTCCGACACTCCCAAATCATTCTAGTCTACAGGAAGGATCTCACAAATTCTTCCGCGAACACTTGAGACTTGCATTGTCATTCCATTTTGCTGGTGGAGACATTCGAAAAGATGTCGACACAGGCCCCATGAGGCCACACGAGTTCATGGAGGCCATGGGCGTCAGCGAGGACAAAGCGCCAGACGAGGCGAACTACATCCAGCATAAGAAGGATTGGAAGACCTTGGTGGGTGTGGAGCTGCTATCGACGGTGTGGCCCTTGAGCAAACTTCCGAGAAAAGTACTCGACGAGGTTTTGGAATGCCAATATGATAATGATATCGCAGGACACATGGGTGGCCTGTCCCTTGTTGAATAGAATCGAAATACACGCAAATACAATACTCAATATCACTCAATGTAGTTTCGATGACCAATCCACCGATGGTACTAGCACCCTCACAAAGTAGACATTACTTCGACGGTCGATACTGAGATAGACATGATATCGAAGAATTCTGCCATGTATACCCGCCCACATCATCAATTGGTCCTAAAGTATTTCGTGCTCGCACGCCCTCCCATGCAGCAGCTGACACCGGTAACTCCCCTCGCTCTACCTTCCCTAACCCTAGACAAACCCTAAGGAATAACCCCGATCTGAACACACGATAGCCCCAATGTCGACGCATCAGACGACCTCCTAGAGACGCCGGGAGTAGTCGAGTATGAGCTGGGGGCCGGGGCTGCCTTACCACTGTGCTAAGTGCTGCGAACGCGAATTTTGCTCGTATAATTATCGTAAAGGCAGTACTACCACATTGGCCTCGGTGTGAGAACGATTGCTGAGATGATGCCTACGAGCAATATCTATGTGTAACGTGTTCGGTGGATTACGTAAACATGGAAATGACAACTCGACTTGAGACAAATGCTCCGGCCCTACTAGTTGTACTATTCTGTCCACAGACTTGAAGTGCTCGTGGACCGAACTGTGCGCGCCGCCGCTACTGCTGCTGCTGAACTGGACGTCACTTTGCAGATACGTTCAAACAAATCTCAAAAGGGCGGAACAACTTTTTCGACACCGGAGAACCACACTCTTGCGAGCAAGGAACTAGGTGGAGTACCCATTATCTCTGGTTACATTGACTCAGGGAACTCATCCGAGACATGGACATAGGCCCTATGTTGCTCGATGACCTCAGGTCATCTAGCGAGCGGCTTCGTTAGACTGACATGCGAGGCCCTGACCAATCCCAACAGGTTCGGAGAAGTTCAGGTCTGTCGCTCACTCATTCCCATGGTATGGCACGGAAACTCATCCTCAGGTGTCCATCTGACCGGACTGCCGGTTTTCTTCTAGCGACTTCATCGAGGTCATGCTCGACAAACTGTCACTTGCTGCTTCTGCTTGTGAAGACGAGCTGTAACCCCGTCCCACTTGACCGGCCCTGACAGCCCGGAGTTCAAACTATCTTTGGCTTTTGTATTCGTTGTGATCATGCACGCATGCACAATGAAAGACAATGAAAGACATTGCTTGATATGTACATAAACAGCGGACTCCGGAGTGATCATCGCCTACACGGATGCTGAACATGCGCCTGGCATGACGGGCCGGCTGCGAAGCTCGTGTCGGCGAGCTAGACCTTCTGCAAGTTCCATTCAATACATTGAAACTCCACATCTGTGTCTTTGTGCAGTACCTATCACTCCTGCTTTGCAGCCGTGCTGACGCTACGTTACTTGCTTCATATATAACAGATGAACATGAGGGTGCCCGAGCTCTATCCCTGAGCCTCAGGCTGTCAGGGTCCGGCTGGCGACGTGGTCGAAACCTGTGACTTCGACGATGACTCCGATTACATGGCTTGTGGCATCCTTGGCACTTCTCGTCGTTCTGTTGGGCCAATGGAAAAAACTAACACTCGAACGCCGTCGTCTGCCACCAGGTCCGAGGCGTCTCCCAATCCTTGGCAATGCACACCAACTGCCCCTTGAATATCAAGAGAAAACGTTTTGGACATGGGCAAAGACTTATGGCAAGTATCCGCATCACTATGCATAGACTCATCTGACGAATAGATTTCAACTGAAGGCANCTTCAAAACCTGATGCAGACTCCCTGTGACTTCGTCAAGCATATAAACCGGTGCGCCCATCTCCACGACATGGCTGGGTCGCTGACGGTGTTGGGGGGAACCTGAATTAGCTTTACCGTTTCACTGGTCCTCGAATCGGTGTACGGACACCGTGTAGCCTCTCTGGATGATGAATATGTGGCCATAATGGAACGCGCAATGCAAGCGACGAACGCATGTGGTCCCGCGGGAGGAGGCCTGGCTGACTACCTTCCATTCAGTGAGTCATAGCACGCTCGTCGCACGAACGTATCCAACAGTATCCAGTGAAATATATCCCTACCTGGATGCCAGGAGCGGAGTTCATGCGCACGGCTATGCGCGGTCGGGAGCTCGTGCGGATCGCTAATTACGCACCATTTGAAATGGTTCGCAATGCCATGGTGCGTCTCGAAAGCTCTCGGCACTTCAGTATATTGATGCATTTAGTGTAGAAATCGGGCGATGCGCCCGTTTCATTCACTTCAGAACTCGTAGGGAAAGCTGAGAAGGCCGGCCGACTCGACGAAGAAGAGAACGACATCCGATACGCGGCCGGCGCACTGTATGCTGGTTAGTGTGTTCTGTTCGAGACGGCTATACTATTGAACTTGACTGACAAACAGTTCAGCTGGGTCCGATACCGTACGTACGCGGTGCATGGGTTGGTCCTCAACTAACACGGTGTTAGACAAATGCTACTCTTCAAACATTCTTTCTAGCCATGGTACTTCACCCAAACGTCTTCAAGAGAGCACAGGAAGAGATAGATAGAGCAGTTGGGAGCGATCGCTTGCCAACACTTGAGGACAGACCTAACTTGCCTTACATTGAATGCATTCTGAAGGAGACGTATCGGTAAGCCACCATTTTTCTCGTACGGAACGGACCCCTGATGCATCGTTAGCTGGCATCCAGCGCTCCCACTAGGTATCACATAGCATTTTCCCGTCCCTGGTTGAGATGATAAAACGTTGATAGGCGTCCCTCATCATCTAACGGAGGACGATGAGTATGAAGGGTACTACCTACCCAAAGACACTCCCATCGTCACGAACCTATGGTGCCACAAGTTTCACATGTCTCTTTCTGCGTGTTACTGAGATAGATCTTGTAGGGCAATGGCGCGCGACGAGAACATGTACGACAACCCAGACAAGTTCCGCCCGGAGCGCTTCCTTGAAGTAAACCCAGAGATGGAAGACCCACGCAACATTATCTTCGGCTATGGCAGACGGTGTGTATTATAGCAAGCAATGGTGGAGCACGGTTAATATTTGGAATTATCTTTCCTCCCTCAGACTGTGTCCCGGACGTTTGTTTGCCGATACTACCCTGTTCCTCGCGATATCTGGTATCGCAGCTACGCTGGACATACGCAAGGCACGCGATTCCGCAGGGAACATCATCACGCCGGAAGGGGCTTTCTTTCCTGCTCTCGTCAGGTGAGCTGTCCCTTTGCCCTCGGCAAGAGTGTGAACCTTACATGCGGCACCGGCTAGCCATCCTAAGGAGTACAAGTGCGCGATAACGCCGCGCTCGCTGACAGTGGTTCACGTTGTTGCGGATGCGCTGGCGAGTGTAGAAGTGTGATGGAATTATGGCCTGGACTTCGAGTTTTTTTCCGTCGTTCTGTTTCATTTCATCTGTGAGGCGGCTTGATCAGAGTGTATTTTACACACAAAGTCGGAAGTGACGCACTACGACATTCACCGAGAAGACTGGACGCCGGCCGTCACGTAATCTTCAAGCACTTTACTTACCGCGTTGCATAATTTGCGACATACAGACACCCGGCCAGTAGTGGCCGGGCCCTGTCTACGAATCTCCGGGTGCGAAGGCAGTGACCGGGATTGTAGGCTAAACATACCTCCTCCCTCCCTGCCATCTGACGCCACCATTTGATGACATCTACGTTCAGCTATAGAATGGCATGCGTGGCTCATCATTGTGAGCTTCTGACTATCCTCAAGGTAGTGCTGGTTCCACGGCGAGGCACGATCGCGCCCGTCCGGATCCGCGCCTTATACGACCGCCCTCCCTTCCCTCACCAAGGTCGTATTTAGGGTCTGCCTAGGGGAGACTAGGATCCGCGGCTGACGGCCATTTCGGGCACGGTCCGCCTCCGAGTCGATCACCCAGCAGCCTTCACCCAGCAGCAACGCCGTGCTTCGACACATCTGACTTACACCCCAGTCACTAATTAACGCAGAGATCGACATCCTTCCCGTCAAGTCATGTCCCATTGTGATTTAGTACACAGCAGTGAACTGCAACATGCATGGGCGTCTGATGCGGCGACGCAGCGCAACGCAGATATTTTCCTATGGTCAGCCATAAGTGGCATAGACAGCGATGATGAAGAGAGCGGCATGAAGTCTCAACTCATGGCAAGTATGTGTCCGTCTTTCGGAGTCAGTCGGATTTTAGCTCAGCTAATCAACAACGGTTATAGGCTTCAATTCGAAGACAGTCAGGCCAGTCACTGCATCCACCCTGCGTCGTTGGCTTAGACTTTTGGGTGGTCTTCCGGATGTTGATTCAACAGTGATCCAACGTGTGTCATTGCACCGAGCATCCAGACGGCCCTTTCAGTATTGTCCAGACCCCATCGGAGGAGGCATCATTTCTGACTCGGAATGTCTGACTCCCGGTGACTATGGATACTTTCTCAAGAGTCACGGTATGTCCTCTATTTGGATTTTCGGCACAACTCAACTGTGCGCCATTGTCTTATCTTTTGTAGAACAAGGCAAGGGTTACTGGCGTTACGTCGTGATGTTCGGTGATTATCCGATTTCCGGGGAGCACTTGAAGGATACATGCATGAATATGGAGGTGAGCCGTTACTCAGTTTCGGACGAGGCCTATCCCCTGTGTCTCTGGTAGGGGCACAATACTTAGATTGTTTGCATATAACAGGATTCGAAACAGCTTGAAGATGCTCTACTTAAACATGGTCCTGTCGCCCGCGATACCTGTATCTTCACTGGAGCCAGGTCACGTATCGAGGTCAGGTGGATATTCCCTCAAAGCCTTATAGAACTGGTACGTATGCAGCTACCTTCTTCCTCCCAAGTCCAAGAGTTAACAATCGATTCAGGTCCCATTTCACGGGTCGCTCCGGTGGACGCCCGCCTCTGACTACCTGCTCCCAATCAATATGCTCACAATGAAGGCGGATTTGTATGACTCATGGTTGACATACAAGTTCAGTGTTGACGTTAATGTGAGTACCCTAGTACTTAACAACATCCAATTCTCAAGCTCACCACCTACTCGTATGCTAAGGACGACTATCGCATCTGTATTTTCCACAATGACGCAGTAGATTTGGGTCTACCAGAACGTCTGCCGGAAAACATAAAGCATCGGGATGGCCAATCGAATATATACTTCGACAGGCACCTGCAAGCTGCGTTGGCCTTGCATGTTGCTGGTCAGGATATACGAAAGGACTACGACCGATCAGAACAACTTGAATTCATGGAGGCTCTGAAGGTCAGCGAGGATGACCCACCTGACGAAGAAAACCTCAATCGGAATTCGCAAGACTGGAACAGCATCATGGGCAGAGAAGTTCTCTCGGCAATGTGGGGCATGCGGCCTCTGCCTCTGCCCGAGATGGCAGAAGAGGACGTCGATGCCGAGAAGGCTATGAGAAACCTGTCCTTGACCCAGGAGTAGACCTAACTAGTAACACATGGTTCGGACGGCAAAGTGTATTGTATTCGACCGGATTGTCAAGTTGACATATTTTATCTATCACCCCGACGTAGCCATGTTCATTAACAGACACAACAAAAGGTAAAGCGGACATGTATACATCGAGGCTCACAACCATCGAGACCTTCTCGGGGCAACCTCGAAGCCCCCCCTCGATGCCACTGTCACAGGTCACTGGCGGGTCCTACCGTGAGCCACCACTGCGCCGCCTCAAGTCGTGTCGCACACGATCATGACACGCACCACGTCGTGCCCGATTGCGCTGCGCCGCCGATTTGTGAGCGAAATCAGGTCGGAAGCAGCATGCTTGCTCTCACCAGGCTAGAGGGCCGATCAGGTCTCAGCATCCAATTGGATACGGGTGAGCGAAACACTTCCGTATGAGCCCGGTGAGATTAATGTAGTAAGCAAAGCCGGTGCGCGCATGAGAAAAGTGTGGTGTGCTCTCTTTCGACCAGTTACCTTCTAGAATCTGGGTACCTGTAGGCTGTGCTTCGTGGCCCTGGGTCAGGGCGGCCTTCTGTTCACGGAGTTACTGAACGTGGCAATGAGTTCAGGAACACTGCAAGCGGGGGGAACGTACCACAGAGTCCGGTGGGTCGTATATATGGACGCGTTACCACAAGTAGATGGAGCGCAACGCAGCCGCTGAAATCATCAGAATGTCCTTCGATCCTATTGTCAAGAGCGTGCGATCTAGCGACGGAACATCGATCCACGCTGAGGTCGTCGGCGATCCACAGCAGCCCTGCGTCGTCTTCATCCACGGAATCACCATGTCCTCCCTAGTGTTCGATGGCCTGTTTCGTGATCCTACATTGCTTCGTGCAGTGTGTATGGTGAGCAGTTACATTGATCGAATTCATATCTGAAGTCACTTACAGCAGAATAGGTCCGGTACAATTTGCGTGGCCACGGGCGCAGCGGCATGCCTGAAGACCCGCAAGCCTACTCCTCGACGCTGTTTGCCCACGACTTCGCAGCTGTTATGCGCGAGTTCGGGGTGCAGAAGCCGTTTCTGGCAACTTGGTGAGCCTAGTTCCCCGCCTATTGAGATACTGACCAAACAGTCGCAAACTCTGGCAGGAGCTATGGAGGTATGACGTTAGAGCAATGCGACGAGGATCACAACGATGACTTACGCATCCCATGTCACCACCTCTAATAGGGACCATCCTATGCGATATCTGCGCCAACTTCGGAGCGGACGGCCTCGCGGGGATTATCTATATTGCTGCGCTTCCGTACATTACGCCGCCGCCGTCAATCCCGGATTCTCTCACTGCCTTGACAGCCTCCCTGCTCGCAGCCCAAGCGGCTCCGGTTGACGTAGCCAGCTACTTCAAGGTAAAGGCAGAGTTCGTGGACGCTATCTGGAAGAACCCCGGCGATGTAGATTACAGACTGCGCCTGACCTGGCTAGCGCCGTCTTGCGCACAGAGCCCGCAGGTAATGCGAAACATTATCACACGATCCCAGGATCCGGAGAAGCTCTTCGAAGCACTACGAGGGGGTCTTCCTGTGTTGTTCATACACGGAGACGCAGACAAGCTGGTGGACGGAGAGCAGACGAGGAAGGTGATGGGGGTGCATAGCACAAAC
>MPVS01000248.1:11383-48312 GCA_001931775.1 Fomitopsis pinicola
GTATCAGCAGTGATCGTGGATGCTGTATACGGACACCGCATCACTTCTTTGGAAGACCCGTACGTGACGCTGATGGATCGCGCCATGGAGGCCACTACTGCCGGCACAGTTTCCGGCTCCATCCTCGATCTTATACCCATCTGTGAGCACCTAACACTGCTCAGTACGTGGAGCTGGCATTGTGACAACACGAACCTAGTGAAACACGTCCCTGCGTGGATGCCTGGTGCCGGCTTCATGCGGAATGCTTTGCACGCAAGGGCACTTGTGCGTGAAGCCCATCAGGTGCCGTACCGAATGTGCCGTGAGAATACAGTATGTCGAACATCACTCACCGCGATCAGTGGCTGCAATACTTGCTGACGACGAAACAAACAGGCTTCAGGGAACACAGCCCCTTCGTTTACCTCTTCCCTGGTCGAGCGCGCGGTAAAGGCAGGAAGGTTCGAACAAGAGGAGAAGGATATCATAGGCACTGCGGGATTGGCTTACGGGGGTGAGCTCAACCTCCCTTGCCGCGTGTTCGACATAGGAGCCAAATACCATGTTTAGCTGCAGGGGATACGGTACTTGCCGACGAGATCTGGACGAACCTCGTACTAACTCCCAAGCATGACAGACGAAGACAGTTTTGATGAGTTTCATCCTGGCTATGGTGCTCAGCCCCGACGTATACGCCAAAGCGCAAGAAGAGGTAGATCGGGTGGTTGGACGGGATCGGCTTCCTACTCTGGAGGACAGGTCAAGCCTGCCGTTTGTTGAATGTATCCTGAAGGAAACGTATCGGTGAGTATACCTAATCTGACAAGCCACACAGTAGCTGACCCACATGTTAGATGGAATCCCCCGGTATCACTGGGTAACACTTAGCTGAAGTCAAGCTCGAATCACGCTGACGCTGAATGCCCAGGTGCGCCACACCAGACCTCCAACTGCCAGGATGAGTACGAGGGTTATCGCGTTCCTGCTGATACCACAGTAATAACCAACATATGGTGAGCGCGTTCGGAATCCGACTTCTTTTGCGTGTTCACCGGTATCTCCGTTGTCAGGTCGATCAGCAGGAACACACGAAGTTGGGAAGACCCGGAAGGTTTTTGTCCAGAGCGCTTCCTGAAACCGGAACAATTGCAGCCAGAAATAGCAGACCCCAAGAGCTTCGTCTTCGGACATGGACGCCGGTGCGACTTCTGATGCTGTCGCGATGCACGATGGAGCGGAAAGGCTCACTGAAGCTGTGGATAGACTCTGTCCCGGGCGCGAGTTCGCGGATGCGACACTGTTCTTAGCCATCGCCAGCATGGCTGCAGCACTAGACATTGGCAAAGCTCGCGATGCGGATGGAAATGATATAACGCCCAAAGTATCGTTTGCGAGCTCGTCAATAGTCAGGTCAGTGAGGAATCGACTCCGTGAGTATAGCAAGGCTACTCACGGCTACTTGTGCTGGATAGTTATCCTGAGGACTTTCCCTGCCGCATCAAACCGAGACTCGATGCAACGTCGGCCATGGTTTTGGACACTTTGGCTGGTATCTCGGCTTAGCCAGACGGCATTTGAACAGGCTAGCACGTGTGAATATATGTTGCCGTATCGTGCTGTCTTCTCCTCCCTTCGCTCCATAGTAGTGATTGATCTGTGTCGGTATCGAGTCTTATATAGCCACTTCGTAGCGCGATTTCGGACGAGGACGAGGCCATCTTCAAGTTGTTCGCAGAGTGCGTCAAGGGGCGTGTCACGGCGTCACAACTCCGCTCATCAAGGTCACACCTCGTCGCCAAGTCCTCCACGTGCCACTCTTACTGATAGCAAGCATTCGCCGCAGCACTCAGACTAGTACGTTCATTTAGAACTTGAAGGCTGCCAGCGTCGAGGAACGTCCAGAGAAGTTAGCCAAGGGACGTCGCAGCGGAGGCTGGCGGCTAGCTATAACGGCCATCATCGTCGGCCTGTGGGGTGAGTCCCTTCGTCACACTCTGCTCCCAGACCAGTGTCTGAGCCGCCAGCGTCCCTCTTGGACGCCTCTTGGACGCCTCGGTAGCCCTCGCTGGCACTTCGAAGGCACTAGTACTCATAGCACGCTGCGTCGGGAGAATGGATTAATTAGTTGCCAATGCTTTTGCGTCGCCTCCGTTCGCTTAAAACTCGTGGCGTTGTATCTAGTAGTTACAGCGCGCCGGAGATATGCCTACATCACCGAGGAACCAACGAAGCGACTCGGCTGCCACAAGAAGAGCCTATCATTTCGCTAGTTGCTCAGGTAGGAAGCAACCCAATTTGCGTGTCTCATATGTATGTGCTGTTTCTTTTGCAAGCGTAACCGAGGCGCTAGCTGATGTCCCAGAAGGTGTCTACAGGCACGATTATGCGTCCAGCGCGCTGCACACTATAAGAGACCTAGGGCCGCATCGATGCAAGGCACGTCCTCCGCGCTGCGATGGACACGACAGTGATGCTCCCCACGTACGCTTACATCATGGCGTCTCTCCTGATCGTCCTCGTCTACCGCACATCCGTTAGACGCACGCCTCCATTGCCTCCAGGACCGAAGCGGCTTCCACTCATTGGCAACGTTTTAGAACCCATTTCAAGTCATGCAGAGCATACGTTTGCATTATGGGCGAGGAAATATGGTCAGCAATGCTGCGTGTTACTGTAACCACCATACCTATGGAGCTAATCTCATATGCGCCGACAGGAGACCTAATCTATGCTGAGTTCTTCGGACATGGCACCCTTATCATTAACTCGCAACACATCGCGCGGGAGTTGTTGGAAAAACGAGGACTCAAATATTCGAGCCGACCGCGCTTGACAATGTTGAGAGAGGTGTAAGTCAGCCTCGCTTGTTCGCGCCTCTCCGCGCGTACCCGCCCCGTCTTACGCTGAAGACTTCCATGCGCTCTAGTTTAGGGTGGGAAATGATAACAGGATTTTTGCCGTACCCATCGGAAAGCCATCGTAAGCAGCGCAAGTGGACGTACAGCAACTTCGGGGACAAGAAGTCGACACAGAAGCATGATGTGATGCAACGACGCGAGACCTGCGTTCTGTTGCTGGATTTGATGAATACACCGGACAACTATGTAATGCATATCAAACGGTAGGTTGACTTCCGACATGCGCATGAATGTGGCTCATTGGCGCTAGATTCGTAGCTGCACTCGTCCTCGAATCTGTATATGGGCACCATATCACTTCTCTGGATGACAAGTACGTGATGATGATAGATCGGGCCACCGAGGAATCCACGAAGACAGGTTCCGCCGGTGGTACACCGGTGGACATGATGCCGTTTTGTGAGTATAGCTCGCCTTGAACTTGCGTATGGCTCATCAAAAAAGTTTGGTACAGTGAGGCATATTCCCGCTTGGATGCCCGGAGCGGGGTGGAAGAGAGCTGCGCTGCGCATTAGAAAACTCGTCATAGAATGCCAAGACGCACCATATCGAATGACTCGCGATGCAACAGTAAGTGATTTTCCGCCAAGAGGGTCACAGCATATGACAGCTGTCTTGCAGTTGGCTGGGCAATCTAGAGACTCGCTCGTCTCTATGCTAGTTGAGGACGCACACAAAGAGGGCACGCTGGATCAAGAGGCACCTGACATACGCGGAGTAGCTGGTTCTGTATACGCCGGTAAGCTCACAGCCATATAAACTGTGCTTCACTGACTGAGTGGCATCGTCTAGCCGCCACCGACACGGTACGTGTCCCTTTCGATCATGACGAACAGCGATAATAGAGTACGCTATTATAGACTAAGTCCTCGTTTCTTACATTCCTTCTGGCGATGGTGCTCTACCCGGACGTGTATCAGAAAGCACAGGCAGAAGTCGATCGCGTCATTGGGAAAGACAGGCTTCCGACTCAAGATGACAGAACGAAGATGCCCTACATCGATTGCATTCTGAAGGAAGTATACCGGTGAGCTACACTCGGCGGCTCTGCAATCGCATCCCACTAACACTGTATTGAAGTTGGCATCCTCCTATACCATTAGGTACTATTCGTACTAGCTAAATACGTCAATACGTACTGACGTTTCCTCTCAGGACTACCGCACTTCGTCACAGAAGACGACGAGTACGAAGGTTATTGGATCCCCAAGGGAACCACTGTCATGACCAACCTATGGTAGTATCATGACGCCTCTGACCCCCCTTCGCGAATGAGAGAGCTCACGTATGCTTAATAGGTCAATATGTCGGGACGAGCGTGTCTGGGATGATCCACATGTCTTCTCCCCGGAGCGATTCATGCGACCTGACGGCCCCTCAGTTTCAGAACTGGCTGATCCTTACAATATCGCATTTGGACACGGGCGCAGGTTGGTGTACTACGTGACTATGCGTCCAAACACACGAAAGCTAACTCTCGCCCACATCAGGCTCTGCGCAGGTCGTCTCTTCGCTGATACGACGTTGTTCTTGGCGATAAGCAGTATGGCGGCGACGCTTGACATTCGGAGAGCTCGTGACAGCGAAGGGAAGGAGATTACTCCAAGTGCCTCCTGGGTACCTGCCTTCATAAGGTACGTGCGGCTTACCACGTACTGTCACGTACCGCTACTCATCGCTCAATTCTCAGCAATCCTGAGGACTTCGCGTGCGATATCTCACCTCGCTCCAAGGCAGCCAGAGGTCTCGTCACGGAGAATCTGGCCAACTTCACAAGATAGCCGTCGCGCCATATTGAAGGCTACTCGGAGTGCACGTATTGTTATATTGCACATGTCAGATTTGATTGGGCGAGGATGCAAGTTGGCGGCTGCTAAAGTCATGGTTGGAGCCAAGCAGAGTGTGCGTCGAGCGAATTGGCAGCTTGATTAACGGCAACATCTCGTTTGCAAACGCGAAGTAAGGCCGGATATCTGAGAGTGAGAAATCAACTTCTCATCCCGCTTCGCTACAAATCTAGTATTGAACGAAGTGGATGTGTGCCCGTTGACTTCCCCGACTCCTCGCGGAGGGAGGGAGGGCTCTCGCGGCTATGCTGCCTGTGATAGGATACTGTCTTACTAGTAGGATGTTCTTGTGTAGCTGAGGATAGCGAGGATAGCGCCACCCGTTGTGTAAGTACGTACGTTGTACAAGTTCATGCAAGCTTGAAGCTTGACCCGCCACACCGACACTTCTCACGCCACCTGTCTCCCTCTCTTTCTGCCCCACCATCTTGTCGCCCGCCAGGCCTCCAGGTCCCGCCGTCTCCATCCCTCGTTCTTCCTGCCACCACTCGCCGCCGTCTTGTTTGCACGATCCAATGCCCTAGACAAGCCATCTCGCCGCATCATGCCCCCGCAACGACGTCCCGGCGGCCAGTGCGTGGCACTGGAGCACGTCCCGCACACCGTCCCGTCCACTGGCATCGCTGTGGCACGTCGCGTCATCCCCCGCCTCCTCGCGCATATACAAGTAACATAAATGGCATGCACACGACGCCCCCCAACGCACGCACATGCGCACACTCGCCCTCGCATGGCCGCGGCGGCAACCCGCCTCCTTGCACACGCGTAGCGCACAGATCGCAAGTAAGTTAGTGTCCGTTGACTTGACTCTTCCACCCAGTCATGTCCTCCTGCAGTCCGTTGCCACGGTATCCAACCCGGCGACCACTCTGACCTTTCCGCACATCTCCGCATGCTAACAACATGTTTCCGCAGGACCCCATGGTAATTTCGTGCCGCAGGATCGTACGCGTGCCGCCCTGCACCCCAATCCTGCTCGCGATCGCGCGCCGCCCTCGATCGCCCTCGCTCCATTCCTGACTTCGATCGCCGCCCGTGTATACAAACTCACGCCCCGCCACTCCTCTCTTGTCCCCTCCTCTCCCCGCGCGCCCTTGCTAGACACCATAAGTAAATTACTTATCATACATCCGCATTGCGGATGGATCCTCACAACTCGCGCGCATATCTGCGTCCCCCCGCCTACGCCCCCCATTCCTCGCCCTCCCCAGTGCCACGCCCGATTCCCATCACGCCTGCCCCACCCCCTCATATCGGCCCTCGCTCTCTCCCCTGCGCGTCGCCATGTCGTTGTCAGCGAGCGGGTGCACGGCCGCGAGTGCACGGCCGCGAGTGCTCAAGCGAGTGCGCTGCCACGCATTACAATGCCACGCCAATGATGGGTTTTGACTCTACCAACGCCCTTACATACGTGCATGGCCATGGCGACGGCACTCGATCGATGATCGGTCGCACCCCAAAACGTACGCGTAGACTTACGGAATGCGGAAGTCTACTAGTACTGCGTGCACTCGCCGTTGTCTGCGTCTCGTGCGCCGCCTTGACTCTAGAGGCGCGTACGATTGGCCGCTGCCTCTCCACATCTGGCCGCGTCCCCACCTCCTCCGATCGCTCGGTTTCGCATTTGCAATGCAAATTCGAGAATGCTCCCTGCTCTGCCATCTCACACGCGCTCTCCCTCTGTAACTCACACGCCTCTCGCCTGGTTGCATAGGGTCGACCACTTTCTTCCCCGCGTTCCCGCTGTGCTGTCCCCGGTGTTGTAGGCCCGGGGTGGGCGGCTCGAATTGGGTTTTTGGGCCTGGAGCACCTGGGCGCGAGGTGCATGAGCATGCAGGGCACATTGACTCTGAGCTTCGCATATGGAACTGCAATGGCGGAGGCAAACAAATCACAGAATCCACTTCATTACGATCAGCTTGATCGTTGGCCCGAGATCAGGAGTCGGGGATGGCGCCACGCTTGCGCCGCTACAAGCTATAAGTTGATCGGGATGCGTGGCGCTGTGACGGCGGCAGTGAAACCCTCCATATGCATCCAAGTCGGCGGCCCCATCTTGCGACTAGACCTGGCCATGCACGCATATATCATGACGGCCGAGGTTAATGCCTACGGTCAGTGACCACAATGGATTCCCCTCCTCTTTTGCATAGCCTTTTGACCTCATAGCACCCGGTTCAGACTGACGACAGGGCCCTTGGGGTGCACCTGGCAGGCAGTGTGCATTATCGTCCACCGTCGCTCAGCGGTGACGTTTTGGATTACGGAGCTGGGTACGGATTTTCACAGCAGCTAGGCGTGAAACGCATGGTGAGTGTCACAGTAATACGCCGGCTCCACTCCTTATCCAACGAAGGTTTTGCGGCTGACGCTACTCCAGTGTTCTAGCCTTGAGAAGCCCGTCCGGAGTCCCAACCATGTCACCAGCTACCGAGTACTATTGGAGCACAGAGGTATGTTGTGTCACTTGAACTCACTTCTATATCAATCCTCCAGGGATACGGATAAGTAATGATCCGATAAGTGATACCAGTGGTGGGCTCGTGCTTGTCCCAATGACCATTTTGGTATGATGGATGATATATAGGAGTACTAATCGCGAACCTGCAATGAGATACCGCTGAGGTATCCGATGATGCACACTGGCTTGGAAAGCTCGACCAACATCCTCTCTGCAACAATGATCTGGGCATATGCTGCGTTGCTTTGTGCAGTCGCGTATCTGACGTGGCACTACATGTGTCGTACTGCCCTCAGGCTTCCTCCAGGGCCTCGTCGTCTTTTCATTCTCGGGAATATACACCAAGTTGCCAAAGATTACCAGGAAGTGACGTTTGCACGATGGGCTAAGAAATACGGTACGTACTACCAATGTCTCTTCGGTTATCGAAGTAATTGGCTACTTCGATAGGCGACCTCATGTTTGCCAAGCTCTTTACGCAACCGTTTCTTATCATCAACTCTCAAAAAATCGCAAGAGACTTGCTCGACAAGCGTGGAGGGATTTACTCGAGCCGGCCTCGACTGGTCATGATGTGCGAAATGTAAGCTGGTATTGCGCTTCATGCTTCAGGCTGTTCACTATTTTCCCCCACGCATCAAGCCTGGATTGGAAACCCAACTCCGCGTTCCTTCCATATGACTGTGAGCGCCGTCGCAAGCAACGACGGTGGATACAGAACACGTTCGGAGACAAGGCAACAGTGGAGCAATTCCAGAGCTTGCAACAGAGGGAGACATGCATTCTGCTATCAGGGCTAATGGGAACGCCGCAAGACTTCGTGCTACATATTAAGCGGTGCGCTGTCTATCGTTCCGCCTAACTGGTGACTAATCTGAGCTAGCTACTTGGCCTCTCTGATCTTGGAGAGCGTATACGGACATCGAGTAACATCTCTCGACGATGTCTACATCATGCTAATAGACAGCGCCATGGAGGGAACAACTGCCACTGGTTCAGCAGGTGGCGCGATGGTGGACTTCTTCCCGCTTCGTGCGTACCGGGCTACCATAGCATCTAAGACGCTCCCATTCGCTGAAACCATATCAGTGAAATACATCCCTACTTGGATGCCCGGGACGGACTGGAAACGGCAGGCATTGCATGCGAAGAAACTCGTGTGGCAGGCGAGGCATCAGCCATACGAGATGGCTCGAGAGGCGGTTGTAAGCACTTCGCTCAGTAGCTGGCTGAGATAGTACTGAAGCCTGGACTAGCTCTCAGGCAATGCCAGACCGTCCTTTGCCACGTCACTGATCGAGGAAGCCATCAAGGACGGTAGACTGGCTGAAGAAAGTACTGATATTCTCAATTCTGCTGCTTCTTTGTATGGGGGTGAGTAATGCCAACCCTCACTATCTTGGAAAGATGTGGCTGACAGTTTCTCGATGCAGCGGGGACGGACACGGTGAGTTGCTACGATCTCTGTTCTCATCCATATTGTATCTGAACACACGGCACAGGCAAAGACCGTGCTGTTAACGTTCATATTACTCATGGTTCTTCACCCGGATGTGTACCGTAAATGTCAAGAGGAGGTTGACCGAGTCATTGGTGGAAAACGTCTTCCGACGTTCGCAGATAAGGATGGTCTACCGTACGTGAACTGTGTCATCAAGGAGGTTTGCCGGTGAGCCCGTGTATGAATCTCAGTCTGACGATCGCGTGCTAATGCGCGTGTAGTTATCATCCTCCCGTTCCACTTGGTATGTGCATGCAGACAGCCCAGGTTTACGCTCACACCACCGTTGCCGCAGGGATTCCGCATAAACTGACGCAAGACGACCAATACGGAGGATTTGACCTACCTAAAGATACCGGAGTCATTGCGAACCTTTGGTCCGTGAGCATCGGCGCTATTCATAGTGTATCTTGACGAGCTCTCGCAGGTCCATAGCACACAGTGAAGAGGTCTATGGCGATCCGGACGTCTTCCGCCCAGAACGCTTCCTGACATCGGAGCTACCTGACCCTGACACCTCGGACCCGCGAAACATCATCTTCGGATACGGACGAAGGTATGAATCACGAGCTGAGGATTTTGATAACTCACAAATTCTATTGCAGGATCTGCCCGGGACGTTTGTTTGCGGAGGCTGCAGTTTTCCTTGCCATCTCGAACATAATCGCCACTCTGGATATCAATAAGGCCCGAGATTCACTGGGCCAAGCAATCACCCCAGAAGTCAGTTTCCTAAGTGGATTCGTGAGGTCAGCGCACATTTCCAATGTATTAGGACGAAAGCTTACGTCTATGTAGCTATCCTCGCGAATTCGTGTGTAGCATCAAACCGCGCTCTGCTGAGGCTACCCAGCTTGTGGACGACATGATGATTTCCATCTCCGATCTCTCGTAACAACCTCATTGTCTCGAGGCCTCGCAGTGGGCAGCCCTCAAATATCATCCGTCAGTCGGGCGTAGGACGGGACGGGAAGTCCTCCGCTGGCGCGCTTGGGCATTCGGGAAACGGACATCTTGACTCGAGTTCTTGTCAGTGCACTATGGCTCGCGGGTCCGCATGGTTTCCCTGCGACGTCTTTCCAATGCGAGTACGAGGAGTTGGGATAATCTCGGAGTTGTCGTAATTATTACACAGTAGATTTCATAAACGGACATCGTCCACGTGGAACCCCCTTAACTTAGTCCAACATCAGACTGTCCGCGACAAGGTTCGCAGCCTTGGTTGAACGTGGCGTTATGGAACACACGAAGTCATCAGGTTGACTAAGCAATGTTGTCCACGATCAGCTCGTAAGATGACCAGACGGCTACGTTACTCACCTCGCAAGTCCCCCAACAAATGTGCCATCAGGTGTGATCTCTTTGCCTTGCGAATCGCGTGCCTTCTTGATATCCAACGTAGCGAGGATGTTAGAGACCGCCAAGAAAACCGTAGTTTCTGCGAACAGGCGTCCGGGGCAGAGACTGCATGATAGGCATATCTCAGCCTCAACTCAATAACATGTTATACGAGGAGCTTACCGCCGCCCATGCCCAAAGATGATGTTCGAAGGGTCTGATGAATATGCGTCCAAGTTCTTCTGGAGAAATCGCTCGGGACGGAAGACCTCAGGGTCGCCGTAAACGTCGTCGCTGTGAGCCATGGACCTGGACAAACGGGAATCAATACACCGAGGACAATAGCACCGCGGGGTCATACCAGAGATTGGCCACGACGGAGGTGCTCCGGGGTAGATGGAAGCCAGAATAATCGTCGTCCTCCGTAAGCTTGTGTGGTATACCTGCGATGTCTTGAGTCGGAGTGTAGTGCAATTGTAATGATTTCGACTCACTCAAGGGAAGCGGAGGATTCCAGCTTGTAGCGGGCGTTGAGTCATATCTTGTTTGGGTGGCTGTGCAGACTCACCGGAAGACTTCCTTGATGACACAATTGACGTACGGCAGCGAATCCATGTCGGCGAAAGTGGGAAGACGGTCTGCTCCAACGACTCGATCAACCTCCTCCTGTGCCTTTGCATAGACTTCCGGATACAAAACCATAGTTAGTATAAACGTCAGGATGGAGGTTTTTGTCTGCGACGAAATCATAAGCGACAGCGAGCTGCTTGATCAGCTATGTATGTACCGTCTCTGTCCCAGCTAAACTAGGGCTTCAGCTCGCGACCAGAAACCAGAATGTGGCATCGACTGACCTGCATACAGAGCACCAGTTGCATTGATGATGTCGAGCTCTTCCTCTGCGAGACGATCTTCCTTCACTGCATCATCAATGAGCGTGGCAATGAACGACGGTGTTGCTGTGCCCGACAACTGCTTACCCAGTGAATACACCTCAGAGAGCGAGAAGAGAGTTGCTTACAACAGCGTCTCGCGCCATGATGTAAGGCTTGGTCTTGGCTTCGTTGATGAGGACTCCCGCCCGGAGGCCGAACCGTTTCCACTCCATCCCGGGCAACCACGCTGGTATGTACTTCACTAAACATACTGTCAGCCAACGCTCTCCATACCAGCACCTGATTCGTGGATGCATACAGAAAGGCAAGAAGTCTACCAGGATGCTGCCTGTAAACTGCGTAGAGTTCTGCGCTTCCATGGCACGATCGATGATACCAATGTATGGGTCGTCTAACGAATCGATCCTATGACCGTATACACTCTCCATAATGAGTGCGGCCATGTACCTGTCGCAATCATCAGTGAACGGCCGAAGGAGCAAGTTAGGAAAGCATGCACCGCTTGACATGCATCTTGAAGCTTTCAGGTGTGTGCATTAGACCGGACAATAGGATGCGTGTCTCCTTCTCGCGTAGTGCTTCGAGCCGTTGAACGGCCGCCCTGTCGCCGAACGCACCCTGGATCCATCGGCGTTGTTTGCGACGATGCTCGTTGTCGTATGGTAGGAAGACAACGTTCAAATCCCACCCCAAGCTAGAATATCGTGCTATATCAGAGACCATCTGTGTTCCGGACATTCAGCAGATGGGACGCTCACATTTCGGTCATCATGACCAGTCGGGGCCGGCTAGAGTATTTACTCCCCCGCTTATCGAGCAATTCTTTGGCTATCTTCTGCGAATTGATGATAACAAACGGGCTGGTGAAGAACTTAACGACCATTAGATCTCCTGCAGGGCGACAGTCATCGAAAGCAGCGAATGGAGCAAGCTGGGAAGCCCACCGTATTTCTTGGCCCATTTTGAGAACGTTTTGGCCTGATACTCTGCAGGGACCTGATGCAAATTGCCAACAAGGGGGAGAGCCTTGGGACCGGGTGGCAGGCGATGACGGCGCCCTCGACCAGCTTGTAGAAGGCGTTGACCCAAGGCGAGTATGATCACCGCTACCAGGATAGGCCCGGTCCAGGATGGAAGAGCCTGAATAACGTCACGACACATCCTACCGCGCAGAGAAAGTCGAGGGGACGACACGGTCTCTAGGACGGTGCTATTCATTCAAGATGGCAGACTGCTGCTCTACCTTTTATACTGGCAGAATGGCATGGGTGACATTGCGAGGACTGAATCATGTCTGTCTATGGGCGCTGACCACACGGTCTCAGAGTACGTCCCGATTACACCCGACTCGGTGCTTCTTGGGAGCGATTGGCTGGGAAGTATGGCACGTCTATGTGACGACTCGGAGCGTAGTACTTTCCACGCAACAGGGACCACTGGCAGATCCCTGAGAGGCGGAAAGTGACACGATCATAGTGTTGCTGGTCACAAATCGTCAGCCCTCTGTAAACATGGATTGGACGGCCTCAGGCTTCATAAACTCAGTATTGTGTGGAGCACTTCCTGAACTGCGAAATGGTACTTACAGAGCGGCCTGATGTTACGTGTGAGAGTTTGGTGAAACTGCCGAGCAAAATAGGTCCCATGCTGTGCCCGGCGAACAAGCCAATGATTGCCGGGCATACCGTAAGGAGGACCAGGGCGTTCCAGAGACACCGGTAATCAAATCTATTCCTATACAGGTGATAGGTACATCGCTCGAGGTTCACGTCGGAGGACTGCCCGGGTTGATATGATTGTCACATGCGCACAAGTGCCTCGCAATAGCCTGGAAGGAGCGTGTAGCACACTTGCTCGGCACAAATATATAAATGCAATATGCTGCGCTGCCAGTGACTGTCGAGCGCATTCAGTGCTCAATGAAAAAACCGGTCACCCGCTATGAGTCTCCGAGGTTGTCAATCAGATCCGGGCCACTTCCGACCTTTGCAGGAAGGAATCTGAACACAGGTAAAATGTAAGTTCTATCTGAGTCGATGCACCCTTGTGATCAAGGTCAACTACAGTACCAACCTCAGGCTCCTACGCCCCCGCACCGAGCTCCGCAAGCACATGGCCATCCTCCTCGCTGTCTTCCTCGTATACGAAGTCACCTGCGGTCGTTTCGCGCTCAGCATTGAAGACAATTGAGCCGGAGATGCCGTCCAACGCATGATGGAAGTTCATGGACGACATCCCGGAGGCGTCGATAGGCAAGTCCGGTACGAGTGCCGCCTCACGCAGATTCAGGAAGAAGCGGGATAACACGATAGGCTGCATTCTGGAAATTGAGTCGTCAGTTTGAGGAAAGGCAAACAGATGTAACCACGACGTACGCGGTCACAAAGCAGCTGGTCACTGCCGAATACTATGATAACGTTTAACGCACGCTAACGTTGAGAGGTAAGGAGAGCACCTTTGTGGATGCGATAAGGCCCGCCGCGTCCAACAGCAAGGTCAGTCTGAACGCCGCCATCATGATCGGCATTCATGAATGAGAGCGTGTGGCTTACCCGAAATAAACGCTTCCTGGATACGCGGAGACGTTGAGCAGATTTCAGTCGACGATGCTAGCAACTCACCATCCCTGAGTATCAATGAAGATAGCGAAGCGCCCACAGACGATGCATCTGCGAGCTTCTTGATGCCGTATGTTCGTCGCCACGTAACCGCGAGAACCAGGGCATGGCCTACGATGGTAGTGGCTGTTGCGGCATAGAATACTGTCCTATAGCTAAGTACCCTCGAAGGGAGCAACTTCCGAATAGGTACGTACACCTATCCGCGGATGGGGGTAAACAATCATTGTCAACGGAACCGGAACCGCACAGACATATGTGACGCACTTGTCCTCTACGTCGTCGTTAGACTGGTACGCACTGGCAACACATCCGCCCGGGTCGACAGCTTGCGTTACGATAGTACATAACTCGTACTGCGCTGCTTGAACACGTACGCTCGACAGGTAACATGGATGGGACTTACCACACCCATCGCAGGGTTGACCATGAGCAGTGCAAACGTCGCGACAGGGGCTCTCCAATCGAACCCATTGATGGCATACACGCGCAGGGCAGCAATAGCTGTTACTTTACTGTGGGAAGACTGTCATGATACCTGTGGATGTAGACGCACCTGCATAATCCAAAGCCAACAATGTGGCGCAAGCCCCTTCGAACAAATAAACAATGGATAGCCTATTCATATAAATCTCATGTCAGTTAAGGCTTGATAGTGACTAGATAAGCTCGCGAACATCTGTACAGAGGTTAGAAGCGGGATCATAGACGACAAAACGAGCACGATACCTTGCAGCTGACAGAGTTCAGTAGAACTACATAACTGACGAAGAAGAGAAGCGAGGCCGCACGCAACGTCGAATACAGAAGCGTCACCAGGGATAGCTTGCGTCGCCATACAAAGTCGATCTCTTGTCTCAGAACGATACAGTGATCGTACGCAGTGAGCGCTATAGCATGTCAGCAGTCCTATAGGAAGACGATCAATGAGGGGGACTCACCCAGCGCGGAGAAGTACGCGCATTTGAGAACGAATCTAAGGTGTCATGGTGAGCGATGTACCGCTGCTTATTCATGTCAAAACTCACTCTGCCTTGAAGATATCCTCTGCGCTCTGTGCATTGGCAGACATTGCTAGAATATTTCGATACAGAGAAGCCGGTGAGGGGGCATCCTCATATACACAGACACTGCTCAGAGCCGTCGGGTACCAAGAGTGCGCTCACCGTAAGATAGAGGCTTGGCAGCACGATGACGCTTCATTTGCGCCGGAAAGTGGTCTGTCAACGCGAGCCAGCAATGTCTTTCCCCGCAAGGACAGACCGACTACGTCCCTCCGACTCCCATGAGGCCATACACTATGTGCGCCGGTCCTTGATAAGCGGGATTCAGGCTCAAAACACAATACTCATTTCCGGAAAGACTCCGGCTTCCCCGCGTCGTTAGACTGCACCACCTTCGATTTGAACATTTGAAGCCCCGCTCCCTGCGAGGAAGCCCAATTCTACAAGGCCACATAACATTGTACTGGATAGGAATGCACGTTGTGATGCGCGCAACATAGCTATGGGATGGAACAATGGATGTGATCAACATTTCGGTCGTCAACGCAGGGGGATAGATAACACACAGGCGCGAAGTGCCTGCAGCTTCTTCGAGTGCATGTGAGGGTGGTCATACACACGAGGATCTGGGGCACAGTAGGCACAATGTGGACCATGCATGCCGCGAGCAATTGCGGAATGGAAGGAAGCAGGGTCCTAACTCCATGTCATCGCCTCAGCTGGAGACCGAAATGATGCACGTTACTCACCTCTTCGTCAGATTGTAGTGTGTCCGTGACAGAAACGATGCTGTTATCGCTGAGTGCAAGCAGGCTCTCCAACAGGAGCAGTAGGAGTGTCTATTGCATGCATTTGTCTAGACACATAGATCCACGCGTGTCGGACAAGGTACAGGTATCGCTCGATCGTGCCGTCACGTTCATCAGGTACATGACACCGCCAGCGAAGGGTCCAAAGCCAAAGCCAGAAACAAGTGAACAGAGCCGCAGAATAATAACTAAGGGAAGAGACGATACAATCGCACCACCCAGCAGGTTATAGGATAGAAAATGCACCGCAGATCATACACACGAGGAGCGCGCTCGTGATCGAAAGGATATGCAACGCCGCCCCGTCCGCGCCCGTCCACCCGCGCGTACCGGCAGACGCGAAAGTCGTTGCGAACTGCGCCGTCGGATCCGGCGCGCCCGAGACAGTGACGGTTGGCGCGCTGGAGTCGGGCGTCGGTGAGCTCGAGTTGGACGAGTCGGAGATGGTGAAGGTGGAGGAGGAGGTGTAGAGGAGACCGTGCGTGTAGTTAACGAACATGACGTAGTAGTCGTCGCCCGTGGGGAGATCCTCGATATAAACGTTGACGCTGCTCAGGGAATCGGGTACTGTGAGGGCAAGATATGAGTTTGGTGTTCGAAGAGAGGATCCGTCAGTGGTGCTGTATGCAAGCCAGTGGGACGGATGTACGGGTGCTTGACGAGAGGATGCGACAAGGCCTTAGATCGTTACAGGATGGTTACGTACCATGGCGCGCGACATATGACAGCCCCGATGTGCTCAACCTCTGTAGCTCGATATCGAACAGGGACACCCCGTCGTCTAGTGCCTTTGCCCAGGAGATGAGGTTCGCCTGTCCGTTTGTCCAGACCACTCCCCCTGCTGGTTCTGTGATATTCCAATCTACACATGTCAAACATCCCGTCAGAAACATCGCCCAAGCGGTCGTAAAGTACTCACAGTCTGCCTTTGCGAGTGGTACCAGACACCACGCAAGGAGTACGCTCAACAGGCCCGCCGGGACAAGCGATAAAACTCGGCGTTGCATATCGCTGTAGTAGACGGTGACGACGCTTGCGGCGCCGATGGGGGATGAAAGAGCGTAGAAACAAGGACTGTTGCGAAAGCAGAGCCCGCGGGAGGGCGTAAGGCGGAGGCGAGGGGTGCGAACAACCGGCGCTGTCTCCCCGTCGCTGCCTCCGCTCGGACCTGAGCGCCACAACCGGCTTGCATCTATTTGGATCGTGGCGAACTTCGTCTGAGTCGTCGGCGTCGGCGAGCTCGCTGCCTGCCCTCGCTGCGTCGCAACTTGGTCGTAAGCATGTGCTCTCTCTTTTATCTGCTTTGGACCCTACGCAAACAACTTTGATACTCGTACCAATCGTCGCCAGTGTCGAAGAGACTAGCCAAACCACACTTGGAGGCGTCGACTGAAATAGAACAACCTCGAGACGACACGAGCCCAACACGAGCCGGCCATCTTGACTGACCGCAAAGCGATGCCGTGTATCTCACGAACGGCCAAACAAGATCGTTGTTTGATGGCTGGCATGGGTAGCGCAATCGAGGGCGGATTTAGACATCGAGCCCGAGTTGCTCAAAGCAGTGTTCTGCATTTACCAGCAATATAACATAGTCGGCCGCGTGTGCCTGCGTTGGGGACAGTGAGAAGGAGACAGGTGCGAAAGCATCTCACTCTCGTAGATATTCACTTGTCTGACAACATCGTTTGTTTCCAATGCCAGATGCGCGTCGCAGAGTTCACGGAACCACTCCTTATCATGAGCTGAAGTCTACTTCTATGCTGTCAGAGGTCTCGATTAGGTTCTGAGTGCCATGGCATGAATGCATTCGCCGGTCTCTCATGCGTTCACACTCATGACCTCATCATAATGCTAGGGAGTTCGCAGCCCACGGAGCTTTGGGATAACGGACCCGCATCGGGGAAACCCTGACATGCTCACCACTTATCCTGGCCGCTCCACAGAAGTCTGGGAGGTAGTGCGATGCGATAACGAGCTGAAGAACACTGCACCCTGTCTTCTGCGTTTGTAGGTCTCCCAGAATGCTTCGCGAAGGCGGACGCTATTCGTTCGAAAGCACTCAATGCATGTCCTTGTCAGCAGTGCCCGTGGCGTCTCGCCCACATCGCTAGATCGTCCCTCCAAGGCTGGCCGTCGACCGCCCGAACCTGCATCGAAGTATAAACATGACAAAGTTATCCAGTTCCGAGAAGGCTTCCGTCGATGTCAAGGATGACAACAGGAAGGAGGCTGAAGTTCATGTCGCCCTCGTCACGGATGAGGTCGATACGGGTGCGCAGCTGGTCGCCGGTTCGGCACATCCGGTGGACCACCATGAAGCCTTGCGGGTGCGGAGGAAGATTGACTGGCACATTATGCCGCTCATGTGCAGTGCGTATAGCCTGTGACATCCCAAGGTTCGCGGTGTTGATGTGCTCGTATGACAGCGATATACTGGGTGCAGTACATGGATAAGCTTACCCTCGGGAATGCTGCGATCTTGGGGTTGAAGTGTGTTGCGGGATCAAACGACGTTGCGGTTTTACTGACGAAGTCTGTATTGTAGGACAGCGACGCATCTGACGACGAACCAGTCCGTACGGTGTACCGTACTCAGAGATATACACTGACCAGTTCGCTCCGCATAGATACAACTGGTGCGTTCATACCCTCCACGCAGGAATATACCTGCAGTGTGACTCATAACACTACAGGCTGGGAACGATATTCTACATCAGCTACCTTGTATTCGAGTACCCCCAGAACCTAGCCCTCCAGCGACTGCCCGTCGGGAAATGGCTCAGGCAAGTATCCCGCTAGTCGTACGCGCAACCGCGCTCGCTTACTTGCATGGAATGTAGCATCAACATCTTTGTATGGGGCACCGCCATGGCATGCCACGCAGCGTGTACGAATTTCGGCGGGCTCCTCGCCTGTCGGTTCGTGCTGGGTATATGCGAGGGATCGGTCACCCCGGGGTTCATGATCGTCACGTCTATGTTCTACACACGGAAGGAGCAAACTCTGCGAGTCGGGTACTGGTGTGAGCTGTTTTCCTTCCGTTCAATATGCTTCTGGTTGATGATGTGCCCTCTGCCAGTCATGATGAACGGCACTGGTTGGTTATGGCGGTCAGGTCGTGTTGTCTCGTGCGATGATGCCTCTTCAGCCCAGATCATCCTTGGCTTCGTTAGTTTCGGTTCGCTGCACACGCATACACCGAGCTTCGAGCCCTGGCAGTGGTGAGTGAGCATTGCCGGGGCTTCGTGGTGATAACTCGGAGCAAACTAACGATGATAGGCTTGTCGTGATCACAGGTGCCATCACCGTCGTCTCATCTCTGGCATTCTGGCAAGCTCAGTCTCAGTGGCACGAGGATGAGTGCGTTGTAGAACTCATGTGCTCTCACCTAGGGTCATGTTCCCTGACTCACCCACGTCGGCCTGTTTCCTAACACATGAAGAACGAGTAATCGCAGTCCAACGGCTCAAGGTCAGTACTGGGTCACGTGGTTTGCTCAGCATCGCTTGATCGCACCTTGATCGCACCCGTGCAGGTCAATCAAACCGGAGTGGAGAACAAACACTTCAAGAAGGAGCAGTGCGTCCCGCACGACTTGACATTGTCAACCGTGATAGCCCATGCATGAGCATTAGGTTCTACGAGGCCCTCCGCGACCCCAAGACCTGGCTCTTCTTCCTCTTCTCCGCGCTTGACAACGTCCCGAACAGCCTCACTAACCAGACGCAGATAATCTTAGACTCCTTCGGCTTCACCAATTTACAGACAACGCTCTTCAGCCTCCTCAGCGGCGCGATCGAGCTACTCACCATCTCTTCCGGCGTGAACCTCGCCACGCGCCTCCCTAACGCGCGCGCGTACGTCGGCGTGTGCTGGTACCTGCCGACGCTACTTGGTATATTGCTCGTAAATTTGCTTCCGTGGAGCGACACTGCGGGGCTGTTGTGCGGGCAGGAGCTCACAAGTGGGTCTCACTCAGTGAACGTGCGAAGCGAGTGCTAATGGCTTGACTTGTAGACATCAGTGTTACCGCATTCGTGCTTGCGCTGTCCTGGGTGACCACGGTCACCGCTGGGCACACAAAAAAGGTCACAGTCAATGCCATCATGCTCATCGGGTACTGTGTCGGGAATGCCGCGGGTCCATTCATGTGGCAGGCGCAATATCTCCCAAGGTCACTTTATGCCCCCTAATTCGCCGAAGCCGCGCCCGCTCATGCGATGTGAACAGGAACCACGTCCCGTGGACGGTCATAGGCATCTGCTACCTCTGCTGCATGGTTTTGCTTCTCGTCATCCGGTGGATTTTAGTGCGCGAGAACAGGAGGCGTGACCGCGAGCCGAAGGATACGACGTACGACGACGTCTTCATAGGCATCATGCTTGTGGACGGAACGAGGGTGGAACGGAAAGTGGAAAAAGTAAGCGAAGTGGCTCCTCCAAAGGATCACAGCAGCCTAATTCACGGGGCACAACCCGACAGGAATACCTGGATCTCACAGACATCCAGAACCGCGACTTCAGATATGTACTCTAGGCAGGAGAGCTTGACTACTAGAGGGACATGAATACTACGGCACCACGCCGCCCTTCGGTGCAAACTGCCAAAACTGTTGAGCGAGCGATATCAGAAATACATCAATAGATGAATCTCACACCACTTACACGTCTATTTGGCAGTGAGAACACATAGGGGCCCAAGAACGACTTGACGATTCCGGGTACTGGGGGGAACCCGGATGACGGTGGTGAGTGTATGATCGTATACACCAGGAACGTTGCTGGTGGCTAAGGCTCGTCGCTCAGACCCAGTGAGAAACGCATCCGGGCGCTTGCAGGGTGGTTCGACGTGGTTTGTGCCAAGAAATTCCATGCGAGCTGGTTCGATCTCCATTGGTGTATGTGCCAAACTTAGTCGATCTCAACTTTCGACCACTGCAAAATTCTCACTTTCGCTCAACTTCGAGATTTTGAAAGTTGAAATCTTTCAATGTGTGTCGCCGTGGTCGTGAACTTCGCCATCGAAATATTTGAGTTGGTCCCGTGATTGGCAATTGCTATGACGTCGTGACCGTCGGCGGGGTTTCAATGACATCGTCGAGTGCAACTTATAACGAGCCCCCTCCCCTCCTCACCTCCTTGTCTTTCTCTCTCATGTTCTCGGGCTAGGCTATCGCGGGGAGGGGTGTGCGGCTGCGGTGGTGGAGAGCAGCGGGCGCTGGCGGCGGTGCAAGTAGGGGGATTGGGCAATGGTGATGGCGGGATGGTGGGAGAGTCGGAGATATCGGGAGGCGGTCACGGTGATGGTGGAGGGAGAGCGGGAGGGAGAGGGGGAGGGATGGCGGGAGGGATGGTCGAGGCGGCGGCGGCGGCGATGACAGCGACGGCAGCGGTGCAGCCTGGTGGCAGAGGAGTGGGGAGGGTTCGGCGTGAATGTTATGTAATTCAATAGGAACAAATGTAGTAGTATCGGAATAAAATACGATTTGTGTCTTTTATATGCTTTCGTACGAGATCGAATGCCGCTGCAGGGAGCCAAATGAACAGAAATATACACCAGCGAGCTATACACGCGCATTTGATCTGCGTCAGGCGATGATTGAGCTCGTTTGTGGTTGAATGCCAGGGAGCGAAAATTCCGTTTTTTTAAATGGGAGATGACCTCAACCGAGCTCCGTCAACACTGCGCTCAGATCGGCTCCGGATGAAAGCGCCCGGATGCGTTTTTCACTGGGGCTCAGATACCGATTGCCAACGAACGGCGCAGTGCTCACCATCTCCTTCATGTGCTTCGTGCTGACATCACCAATGTGCTTAACCTCTGCTTCCGTGAGCCCGGACGCACGTATCTTGGTTGGCTCGAGGTATGTGATCTCCTGCATGAACTACAGCGACATGAGACGTATCTCTCAGTGATGACGCACACGTGGCTTACGTGCTTTGTGAGAGGATCGACGAACGCGTCAACGAGGTCTTTCAGCTTCTGACCGTTGTACGGTTGTTGCTCGTGCGGACCAGCGACCTGGCCGTACCCCCACTTCTCGCCTTCCGGAAGGCATGAGACGAGATACTCCTCGAAGTCGTGCATCCCTTTTGTGAAGGTCGCATGTTCCGCGACGATCGATGCGGTGTCGAACTTCGGGTTGAATAGTGGGTAGTAGATGGTTTCCTCCCAGCTGTTGCTCTGATGATCAGCGGCTATACTCCGGACCCCGAGCTGTGGATGCATACTGATGATGGTGTTCCAGCGCTGCTACCCATTGGAGGGCATAACCGACGAAGTCAGTTTCCTTCTCCTTAGGCAACGACGTCGCTTGCTATGCCGAGAGCCTTCGGTCAGTCTCTGAATGCTCATAATTGAGAGCATCGCTGACGCACATTATACACGTTGAGGAGTCCATTCATGAGACACGCATGTGCGCCCGCCATCTCCCAGTACTGGGCCTCATAGATATCCGCAGGGACCGGACCACGAGCGGGCTCTTCAAAGTACGCGACGGTCTTGCGAAGTGTTGGTATGGCTGCCATTGTACGAGGGTCTATGTCGTAGATGTTGATGAAGGGGACCTTCTCGACGTGCGCGATATATACCTACAAAGGCCCGCCCCTCCTCGCCCGCCTCGGACTGAAACATACAAGAAACATAGATGCCTCGGCGACGAAAGTGCCTGCCTTGCAGAAACATGGGGAGGGTGGGGACCACTTCCCTTAGCCAATCAACGGGGGAGATGGTATCGAGTCTATGCGGTAAACGGGTCCGCGTCGATCGGGTTCGAGGAGGATCAGTCAAGCAGTGCACGTCCCTGGAACGCCAAGCAGAATGTACTTGTTTCTCTCCCGCCATCGCCGCGCTCGCCACGTTTTGCGCCAATGATCGTGGGCTAATGTGCTTGATTTCTCGCTGTACCCGCCCAACACCGAACAGGGCGCGCTCGAAGGTGACCCAGTGCATTCAAACATCACGTCATGCACATCTAGCCTGTCTTTGACCGTACCGTTCCAATACATTGCGATTTAGCCTCAGGCCGGCGCCACGGCGGGACCGTACGACGACGATGGTTCTCACCCAGTTGCGTCTGCGTGATTGACGATAAGCACTATAGTACATTACATTGGCGTGACGGGCAGGCAAATATTACATGACGATACGCTAGGCAACACTACTCGCAAGAAGATACATCTTATAACGGGGGAAAGTCTCACTTGACTTGATCAAAATAGGCGAAGGTTTCACTTGACTATCCGCCTGAGCTTCCCTTCTCAGACCGGGAGCTCATGCATCTTTTGTCAACGCCATGCCGATCAGCTCGCTCGGTGTCTGTGCGCGCGTCGTCTGAGACTGCGAGCCATCCCAGATCTCGTCCTGATTCAAAGAGAGCCAGGGCCCGTCAGCACCATATTCTGAACACGGACGGTAACCGGAGTGTGCTGGGAGAGAGACGCACCACGTTCCCGAGCAAGCTGCTATCAGGTCTCTTCGGCGTGAAGACATCGTACGCAGACCGCCGCGGGATGCGCGTCTTCCCAAAGTTGTACGAGTCCGCCACCGTCGTCACCGTCGCCGTCGCGCTCGACGCTGAATCCACTGAAGGGGAGGGCACCCTGCGTGGCCGCCCGGCCGCCCTCGGTACGAGCGGCGCATGCCTGCCGATGCTCGTGGGCGCTGCGTCCCTGTCCTCGCAGCTCCCCGCGGAGCCGGCGGGCCACGGGAAGTGGATGCTGTGCCCGTGCTCGACGTCGACGTCGACCACCGGCGCGCGCTCGAGGGCGTCGAGGCAGATGCTCACGCGGAGGTCGGAGCGCCCCGTCGAGTTCGTTGGGCTGAACGCGAACGCGGGGACCTTCCGGTCCGTCGGCGAGGAGGTGGCGGAGGACGAGAGTGGCTGCACGACCGCGTCGGCGTCGACGATCGAGCCGAGGCCGCGCAGTTTATTGCGGGCGTTGAACCTGCGGGCGCGGTCAGGTATTGCTGTGTGGGGGAGGGGAGGGGGGCTTACATCGCGAGGAAAGAGTTGACGTAAACTGAAATGGACGTGAGGGCAGTAGAGGGTGGGAGAGAATGAGGATACATACGCTTGGTGAGCATGAACTCGACGCTGATGACCGCGAACGTCGTCGGGAGGGCTGCCATCTGGATTATTGTTGGTAACGAATGAGCATATGCGGATGAGACCCCAACGCACTGTGACGATTGCCGTCAAAGAACACAGACTCGTCATCCGGTGTCAGCGGAACAGTGCGTGTTGATCGGTGAGCATGGCGTCCTTACCTAGTTATGACGCCCGTGTTCAGCGTATAGACCATGAGGAGCGTGATGGTGGAGTCTATGCCGCTGCTGTATGATGCTTAAGTCAACAGAATACGAGGCAAAGATCCACTGGCCGACCTGGTTGACCCGATGCGGCATCGCTCAAGGAAATAGCATAACGACAGCGCGATGATAACGTCCACGAAGGTTGCCGCGCCGAGAGGCAGGTACGTTACCCACTGCAAGGTGTCAGCTAGGGTGTGATGCGCTAATACGCCAAAATTCACACCTGTGTCTCGAGCAAGTCGGTATATACCGTGAAACGCGTGCTGCGGAAGACAATGAGAGCTGGACGGATGCATATATGCGGGGTGTGCGAACATCTCATAGCACAACACTGGCAGAGGGCATAGGTAAGAAGTCAGGGTATCAATTGTAGGCACAAAGACCTACTAAGCGCCGTTGCTGTTCATGTCAACCATTCGCGAATCGCGGCAGGCCGTTCAGATAGTACCCACGTCAGAGGGCGAAGAGCGCACATACCGTATCCACCGACTACAACGATGCAAGTCTGAGTAACTGCTGCGTGAGCAGTTTGTGGGACATTCAGAGGAAGAAAACGTACGACTACGATGGGCAGCATCTTACTGAAGACAGACTTACGACTGTCTGCAGCATTCACTATTCGGGGTCAGGAAGTGAACACAGAGATGTAGTCTTTGGAACGCACGCTTCCACAGTCTGATCGTGTAGAAACTGAATGCGCGCGATAGTAAGTATGTTTATGTTGTGTATCGCGAGGAGACATCACGATACTCGCCTATGGACAGATACAACGACAATCGCCTACAAGTGTAGTGCTTAGAATGAAAGCCCGAGGTGAATGCAGTAGAGCACACATACATCTACGATGATCTGAGCCTGGGAAAGGAACATCAGCATAAGCTGAGGGGGTGCACAGCTCGACATACCTTGAAACTCCAGACAATCTCCATAAGAGCGAACGGGTTGAGGAAGTTGGTGACGAGGTACCAGTAGACCATGTGGACACAGAGAGCGAGATGGACAGCGTCGAGCAACCTGGAACACATAGCGCTTCAGTAGAAGTCACAAAGGACTCACTCAGGTTCTCGGGACGCACCAGAGCCAGCATACCGAGATCTTGTTCCATAACCGGTCAGAGGGATATCTCTGGAAGTAAATGAAAGTCTGCAAGTTGGTGATACCAAAAAGGCTGTAACGGAAAGAGGGTCGTGAGAGCAATACGGGTGAGACTGGATGTGTATGCTCACACTGCGGCTAAGAAAGCGCCTATGACCACGGCACCGTAGGTGCGATCTAGTTCTCCCATGGCAGCGGAGACCTGCACTCAGAGGGAGGCAGGAAGACAGGGGAGGTCGTGGATTTGGAGAATTAATTATGCCTCCACGACGGAGACCCCTTCGACAAAAAGATCATCTAGCTCGCGGTCGTCGCGCATGGAGGATGAAGTACGTCGCCAACCGCACTTTATACGCCCATTCGGGCGGTGCCGCCAGGGCAGTAGACAGATACTGGCTACTACAACGCTATCTTTGCTCCAGCGGCTTGTTAGGGCAGCACGCGACGTGCGCGCATGGCAGCGAGGTACACATAGCGAGCAACCGCATCTGTTGGGCCGGGCGTCAGCGTCTCGAAATCAGTAGAGGAGCTGGCATGTTTGGACACTGACCCGCATGCTGGCCTCCACACTGCAAATTGGCTGTCAGTGTCAAGGTAGTTCGGCGGCGCGCATCAAGGACCGCCTTTGAGGGTACCTGAATCGCGTGAGGCATGTCAGGTTGCGCAGTCGTTGAGACCGCATTTTTCAGCAGAAACCTTTTTGCCAGTGTTGCTTGAAGTAGGCAGCCAATTGCGAGCTGTGCCTCAGTGTGAGGCTAGTCCGAAGGGCCCAGCGAGGTGCAAGTACGGAGCCCGAGACCTTCTAGCCGGTACGAGGGGTGACAGGTGACGGATGATCGTCCAGCAGGAAGACTAGACCAGTCACGAACGAACAAGAAAACGATCTGTACTGGGCTTCTGGAGGTGCACCAGAATTCCAAGTCTGGTGGCCGCCGTGTAATGGAGAGAAGACTTCCACAGCTGGAGCAGACTCGGAGGCTGCAGGGTACATCACTCAGAGCGTAGCGGTCCCGCGCCAATCGAGTCGACTATACTAGCCATGTTCACGAACACGTCAGCCATACCATGCTAGTAGGGTAGATAGATGGGTCCGATACTCACCCTAGTAGAGCCGACCTTGTCACCTCCGAGTCCGACTGACCGTGCCTCGGCCCTCGATGACGGCCTGTGACTGTGTGTGGAACGATACACACTGGCACAGTAAGGTTTCTTCGAGGGACATGCATATGATGGCGCGAATCCGTTAGTAAGTACTGTTGGCAGTCACAGTGCGAGAAGAAAGAGAATCTTGGAAGGAGGGGCCTGGGGAGGAGAGTCGAGACGGTAGGCCCGTGTCGGCGTGCTAGAGGAAGATCGGATCTTAACCCATTTTGTTCGACTTGACCCAAGCAAGGGACCCGGCACTCACAGGTATTCTGGATAGTACTGTCACTTTACCTCGAGCTCGGTGACCAGGTCTTTCACATCTGAAGCACTGACCGCGACTAACCTCTTTCCGCCCGGGTCCGACCTTTGCTTCTCACTACCCCTCCTATCCGCATTTTCTGGCGACAACCCCAACAAGGCCAGGTTCTTTCATGATCAGGGCAAAGCACGTAGATCACCGCCTCGACTCGAAGCTGACAGTAGTCCTCTCGACTGCTCGGCTCCATCAGTCACGATAGGTGCTATCCAGGCATAATCGAGCTGCCACGTCAGACTCAATCGACACTGCAGACCAGTAGTCTGCGCACCACCATGCACTTGCAGCCTACGAACAAGACCACAACGAATATGTGCGCCCGCCGTAGTACTATGGCAACCCAGGTCACCAAAGACGCAGGGCATGAGAACACAGTGACACGCTACCTTTTAGCGTCTATCTGATTGTGAAAGTTTTCATCTTACCGTCATTCGCTTGGCCATTCAACGAACGGCGAGCTCGTAGAAGGCAGGTTGGTCTGCAAGCTCAAGCTAGGTGCGAGCCGGAGTACTGCCCAGAATACCTTGCGCCTACCCTGTGTGCCTCCGTGCGGGTGCTGTACTACCATTCTCGAGCACGGTCCTAGCAGTGTATCACTTCGCGTGGTACGAATCAGGCTTTCGGGATACGTTGGTCGGCGCCGATACTGACCCTTCCTTCGCAGATCTACTTCACCACTGCAAGATGGCCGATGACCAAGAGGCGGCCGCGGTCGCTGAGATTCAACCAGTCTTCCATACACGCGGTTATCAACAGGAATTACTCGAAGAAAGCCTTCGGTCGAACATCATCATCGCTCTCGACACTGGTTCGGGAAAGACGTACATTGCAGTTCTGCGCATGAAACACGAGGTCGAGCGGGAGCATCGAAAGGTACATTTCAACTTCCTGATCCAGCAGATTCTCAACAATCTCGACTGCTAGGTGTCATGGTTCCTCGTACCGACCGTAGCGCTCGTAGAGCAACAATGGAGCGTGATCAATACAGCTACTGGGCCCGTCTGCAAGATTTCCGGAGCCTCGTACCCAGAGAAGTGGAAGAGCAAGACGCTATGGCGAGGCATCCTGGAGTCGTACAGGATAGTCGTATCAACACCCATGGTCTTGCTCGATGCACTTCGGCACGTGAGTGCATATCAACTCGCAGTGTCTCGACCGAAACATATACCCCCTTGAATAGGGCTACATCGATCTCGGCATGGATATCGGTCTACTTGTCTTCGACGAAGCTCATCACGCGGTCAAGAATAATCCATACAACAGGATTATGCAGGATTTCTACGTCAATTTGAACAAGCGCACTCGCCACACGGGGTCTCTGGAACGTGTGCGCCCTATGATCCTTGGGCTTACTGCAAGTCCTATGTACGGTGGTGATCCTGATGTTGCGTTTGAGTACGTCCCACTGTGAATTATGCCGTGCCACTTGATACGACCGACGCTATACAGCCGGCTCGAGGGAAACCTAGACAGCACCGTCCGATCTTCGCGCACTCATCGAGACGAGCTCTCGCGATACGTTCACAGACCAGTCTTCAAGCACGTCCTCTACGACCCTCCGTCGTATTGGTACGACGCGCTGCCCTCCTACAACCTATACTCGCTGAGGGCGGTCGCCGACTCTCTCAACATCGAGAACGATCCGTACGTGCGAACGTTGCGCGACAAACTCGCTCGGGCAAGACCATCTAGTGCGGAATGGCTTCGCCTCGATCAGACGCTATCGGGAACCATCATCAAGTCGGACACCTTCACCTACCGAGGGCTCAGGGAATTCGTCTCAGCGGCCGAGGCGCTCTGCATGGACGTCGGCGAGTGGGCTGCAGACTGGTTCATCACAGAGGTCATCGCACACGCCCGACGTGCTGATCCCCAGCACAGCATCATGTTTACCTGGCAGGCAAACGAAAGACAATACTTACTCCAGCAACTCGACAAGGTCGCGCTCCAACCCGTCCCTGACGACCCGGACGAGATCCGCCACATGCTCACGCCCAAGGTGGAGGCGCTGATCGCGTGCCTCATCGCGGAGGAAGAAGAGGCGCGGCTGGCAGGGGAGGCCTACAGCGGGCTCGTCTTTGTCGAGCGGCGCGCCACGGTGATCGCCCTAGCGGAAGTGCTGTCCCGACTCCCAGAGACTGCGCAGCTCTTCCGCGTCGGCCGTCTCCTCGGCGGCTCTGCGAGCACGCACCGCCGCGCGTTCCTCGACATCGCGCGCGAGATCGTGAAGGAACCGCATACGAAGACGCTCGAGGACTTCCGCGGAGGCCACAAGAACCTCATCGTCTCGACCTCCGTCGGGGAGGAGGGGATCGACATCCAAGCGTGCGGAAGCGTGATCCGGTTCGACCCTCCACAGAATGTCGTGTCGTGGGCGCAGAGCCGCGGGAGAGCCCGCCGGAAGCGGAGCACGTTCGTCATGATGCTGGAGCAGGGCAAGCAGCACGAGCTCATCATCCAGAAGTGGTTTGACATCGAGCGGCGCATGATGGAACTATATACCGATCCGAATAGGGTTGCGCTGGAGACGTACGAAGATGAAGATGAAGATGAGCGGACATACCGCGTCGAGTCTACTGGGTGAGGCTGTATCCACATACGTTACCATACATACGATCGTCAGGCGCTGACTGCGGGTTGTGCAGAGCGGTCCTCACCCTCGACTCTGTCACGAGTCACCTCAACCATTTTTGCGCAGTTCTCCCTGGCGCGTCACAGGAAAGCCAGCTTGCTCTCTACGACCTTGATCCTCCCGACTACCCAGAGAACTGGCACTCCGAGCAGGACCGACTGCGAAACATGCCTCCGTATCGGGGGCCTTGGGGTGCGACTGTAACACTCCCCAGGTGTCTTCCCTCTCAGTACGCCGCTCCACCTGATCCGATATCCTCACTGACCCATGATGCTTGGCAGTCTCAGGAAGTTCCCGACGAAACGAGAGCACCGGACGAAGCGCCTGGCGCAGAAACACGCGGCGTTCGACGCATATATCGCGCTGTACAAGGCGAAGCTCCTCAACGATCATCTCTTGCCTGTGGTCGGCGCCTCTAGCACTGAGGACGTCGACGAGATCGACAAGCTGCTCGCCGACATCGAGAAACGGGCGAGTATGGAGAAGGTATCCCTCCAGCTAGATCCCTGGGCCGCGACGGGGACGTGGTGGAAGTCGGAAATCACCATTGACGGTCTGCCGACGCTGACGATGCTCACCCAGAACGCGATGCCTGCGCTCGCCGAAGAGGAGATGCCGACGATCTACGTACCCGGTCGGGGCGCAACTCATGTCCTGATCCGCCCGATGGGCAGAGCAGAATGTGACGACGCGTACCTCGGCCGGGCCCGCGCCTACACGGAACGATTGTTCTCTGTTCTCTACTCGTCGCGCCTGACGCCTGACGCCGACGACTTTGCCTACCTCTTCCTCCCCGTGGTAGACAGCCAGAACGAACAGATATGGCAGCACAGGCGACAATGGCAGCAGGACCGCTTGGAGCGCGGTGTGGCTGACGCACAAGAGACGCGTATACGAGCGAACGCGGACACATTGCGCCAGAAATATGGACCCATTACCGACGTCGCCCTTATCCGCCCAAACTGGAAGTCCAAGTTCAAGAAGCCTTTAGAGTTCGTCGCCTGGGTTCACCACCCGCTGAGCCCTAAGGACGAAGACGAGCTCCGCGAGCATTATGCTCGCTTGCCGGGTGCCACTATCACATACCCATTGCTCCAGGTCAAGGAGTTTCCCCACCGGACGAACTTCTTGATCCCTCTCGTTTCTGCCACTGCAGGTCTGGCACGTGGCAACGCGATCTATCTGCTCCCCCAACACGCTTCAGTCGAGCTCGTGTCGAAGGAAGACCTACAGTACGCGACGTACCTCCCTTCTATCCTGAGATGGATGTCGAACACGATCACCGTTCTTTCCCTCCGCGACGAGCTTCTAGTCCCGGGGTCTCTCTCCCAGATCCCCTTCGATCTCCTCCGGATGGCTATCACTGCTCCAGCGGCCGGTGAGAAGATGAGAGATAGTGATCTTCCCCTCGACTACCAGCGGCTCGAGACGCTAGGCGACTGCGTTCTCAAGTGCTTGGTGAGCATACAGCTGTATTCTGACCATCCCTGGTGGCACGAGGGCTTCCTCTCAAAGCGTAGAGCGCACGCCATCTCGAACGCGCAGTTAGCGAAGGCTGCGATCGAGAAGCGGCTATATCGATGGATCATACGAGATGGACTACAGGCGAAGAAATGGAAACCGCGCTACGTCTCAGACTCTGGTTCTTGCAAGCCGGAGGCTGGAGCGCAGGAGACGGTGGGGGAGGGCTCGAACAAGACGCAGGAGCTCTCCACCAAGGTGATCGCGGACGTCGTAGAATCTCTGATCGGTGCGGCATACGTGCACGGAGGCTTCGACCTTGCGACGGAGTGCATGTCGATGTTTGGCTTGGGGCACTCCTGGAAGAACCTCTCAACCAACATCGACGACGTCCTACTGCGACACGAGGAGCTAGAAGAGGCACTTCCGCCTCAGCTCAACCTCGTCGAACAGATGATCGGCTACGAGTTCTCGCGCAAATCGTTACTCGTTCAAGCCCTCACCCACGCGAGTTATAACGGTGACCTCACGACCATGTCCTACGAACGGCTGGAGTACCTGGGCGACAGCGTTCTGGATATGATCGTCACGAGCATGCTATACCATGCAGAAGGAAGAAACTACCCACCTGGGCAGATGCATATACGGAAAGAGGCGTGCGTCAACGCGCACTTCCTAGCGTACTTTTGTCTCAAGACTTTCGTTACCTGCTCATCTTCGATGCCCTCTTGGTCACCGGTGACTGGAGTCACTATCGCGATTGAGGACAACAAGGTATATCTTTGGCAGTGCCTACTCCACTCAAGCCATCGGGTGCTGGAGGACCAAACTACGGTTGCGCAGCACTTCGAGAAAATCGGCCCTACGATCGAGACCGCTCTCCAAGACAGGTCAATATACCCTTGGGCAGCTCTGACCAGCATGCAAGCACCGAAGTTCTTCAGCGACGTGATTGAGAGCGTGCTCGGGGCCGTCTTTGTGGACTCCGAAGGGGACTTTACCGCCGTCTGCGACGTACTCCGCACGCTCGGCATCATGGAGACCATGGAACGAGTCATCATGCGCGACGAGATGGACGTGCGGCATCCTATCTCCCAACTACTCATATGGGCAGCTCGGGAAAAGCCGCAGAGAAAGGTCAAGCTTGAAGTAGAGAAAGCCGGAAAGACTGTCACTTGCATCGTTCGTATTGACGAGAAAGAGATCGTCAAGGTCACACAGGCATATCGCAGCAGAGCGAGCCAGGAAGAAGCTCGCTTCGCAGCTGCAGAACAAGCGCTCAGGAAAGTCAGTAACGATGATGGAGTACGGGTATCGGCTAGTTAGCATGACGAGATTGCTGGACCTTTGACGATGCTCCCGGCGAACGGTGCTCTCTTGTACGTACCCTTACGCATCTTGCTGGCCGACGTTTCTACTCTCGCAGGCGCTCGTTGACAAGATGATCCCGATAGCAATTAGCGCGCAGACAAACAGTTCCGTACCTTTACTAACCCTCCGTCTCAACCTATTCATGCAACTTACGGTGTACTGTTGGATTAGATGTATGTAACAGTGAACAAGTGAATACATCATTCGGAGTCAAAACCGCATTCTCTTGTTGTAAGTCGCCGAAACTCATCCTCGCCGCGTAGTCTATATTTCAAGCGTCCCTCGAAGACCTCAGTGGGACGCTTCATCTCATCGATACACAAGGAAACGCTTCATCGCTATGTAGTGTACTACAACTCTCGGACAGCATCGAGCCGCGTGGTACCGCATGTAAGACACAATGCCCGCAGTATTTAGCCTCAGAACATTGCCGTTCCCTTTGCCTATGTGTGAATCATTCGTATCCAAGACTGCAACCATTATATCTGTGTTACGTGCGTCCGTCTCCTCCCACTTCAGGGGGACAAGAACTAAGGATGAGAGCCACCGCTTCGTCGGATCGCGGAGTGATAGAACATTGGAATTCGTGAGGTTGGCTGGATAGTTCATCATTAAGTGGGGCGAATGGATATCTATGGAAGTCACGTACTTCACGACACCTGAAGTAAACGTTCCTGCCGGCGTGATCTCGTTGCCAGTAGCATCGCGTGCCTTGCGAATGTCAAAGGTGGCCACAATGTTGGCCAACGCCTGCCAGATGCCCATGTCGGCAAAACGGCGGCCTGGACATATCCTGCGCAGAGACGATAACCGGTTATCAAGCCAGGCTGATCATGCAAGACAGGAAGCCTACCTTCGACCATACCCAAACACAATTCCCTGAGGGTCTGTCTCATTCCCATGCACCCCATCAAAGCGCTCTGGATAGAAGCTTTCGGGGTTACGGTATGTTTCTGCATCGTGCAGCATCCCCCTGTGTAGAATTCGTCAGTCACGCAGCCATTCAAGCCGGACCATATACTCACCATATGTTGGGGAAAACATTGGTTCCCTTCGGTATCCAGTAGCCACGATATACATCGTCATCACTTGTTCTATGTGGTACACCTATTTCTTATCATGAGTGTGCTAAGCGAGGCTTGATACGTGCGATGACTAGCCTAACGGTGCAGGACATGCGAAGCTTTCCATAAGTAAAGTAAGATGGTCATTCCGTGATACATCGAAGCAATGGCTACGCACCGGTAGGTCTCCTTGAGGACGCACGAAAGGTAGGGCAGTCTGTCCCTGTCCTTAAGCGTCGGTAACCTGTTGAACCCAACTATGCGGTCCATTTCTGCCTGCGCTGTAGCATAGACATCTGGATGGAGAACCATCGCGAGTATGAAGCTGTTCACGACGGCCTGGGTCTAACAAGCAAATCAATTATCAATTCGGGGGAGGAACTGTATTGTGGTCCATACCGTATCTGCTCCGGCTATATGCGACATTGACCATTTCAATATGATATTGTCATAAGCACGCACTGCCACTTACCAAAATACAAGGTCAGTCCGAACATCATGATCTCAGGCTTCTCGGCATCCAATTTTCTTTTCTCCGTGGATTGCTTGATTAACGAAGGCAGGACTGCATATGTACCATGCTCATCCTGTTGCTTTCCATTCAGCTACCGATGAAGCAATGGGAGACACTGGCAGATCGCTCACGACGTTACTCGCCGCTAATTCGAAGGTCTTCTGTGCTGCTTCTCTCACCATCCTTTTTACCTCTGCAGCTCTCCGCTTGAAACCTGCACCAGGTAGCCAGTCTGGGACGTATTTCACTGCACAGGCATCAATCAGTTCCTGCCGTAAAACATGCGCCATAGCATGACACCTTACGTTGAGGAAGCACGTCTACAGGAGACGTTCCCGGAGCAGACGAGCGCAACGTCTCTTCCATTGCAACATCAACGAAGTGCAAGTACTCGTCATCCGCGGACGTGACGTCGTGCCCATATAGATATTTCACTATAGATGCTGCAGCATAGCTGCCCGAGATATTGAGCTAGGCTGCATGTAGATAGGAATGATGAATTCACCGATGGACATGAGATGCGAAAGCATTCGGCCCCGCGAGGAGACCTGCTAGTAGCACAGTTGCTTCCTTCTGCTGTATCTCAGCAACAACGTTCAGCGATGCTGCGGAGAAGAAATGCGTATGCATCCATCGTCTATGCCTGCGTGTTTCTTCGTTGTATGGTAGGATCCCGAAGTCGTGCTCCCACCCTAAGCTGCGAAGTTGACGACATGTATCCTCGACGTCAGCAACTGAGTAGGATAATTAATACCGATCATACTGCTTACAGCTCAACGAGAAGCACTGAGTACGGCCTATCGGAATACTTTGCGCTTCGCTTCTGAAGTAACTCTCGCGCAGCAGCGACGGAGTTCACTATCAAAGTGGGAGTGCTCAGCAGCTTCAAGAAGGTGACGTCTCCTACTGGCGCATTCAGTCGATGCAACCCCACAACGTCAACATAGAACACGTACCATAGGTTTCTTTCCACTGATGTGACCTCTTCTCAGGATGATCAAAAGTCAGGTGGGGAATATTACCCAGAATTGGATATGGGCGAGGACCAGGAGGTAGCTGCCGTTTGCGATAGTGCCATCGCAATGCTAAGCCATAGACAGCAAAGGCGAGTACAACTGCCAAAAAGTAGGTTCCCCCAAGAATAGAGTGGAGCACGTTTGAGGGCGCATTGGCCATTACGCGTGATGAATGCGATGTGAGCAGAACGTGAACTTGAACGGGCCCGGTTCACAATTCCTTGCCCGGCTCCCAAATGTCGAAATGTCGACCCCCTTGTTTGCGCACGCGTGTCGGTGTCCACATGGTACGTCAGCTGGCCCTTCACGATGAATAGAAACTCTGACAAGCGGGGCTAGAAGCACTGTTGACGTGCGAGAGTCGGAGACTCGGACTTCAGTGGATCCCCCCTCCTCCTCCTCCTCCTCCTCCTCAGTACTTCAGTGCGTTGAACCGGCCCTGTGGCTGATTACATAAGCGCTTTGTCCCGGGTCGTAGTTCTTCATCGGAACTGTCCTTCAACTCGTGTTCATCTTTTTGCAACTTACAGTGTATCGGCCTCTACATATCTGTGAAATATCAAACAGTGAACAAGTCAATGCACACCAGTTTGCAGTCAAGACCGCATACTCGCCACCAGAGTCGCCGAAACTCCCCATCCTCTCGTGAAGTCTGGATGGATCTCAAGCGTCTCCTCAAAACTACACTGGATTCCGGTCGCTCAAAATCTGTCGATACAGAAGACCCCGCGATTCTTAATGACGCTACGGGTTCCCCTCATGGAGTTGTGGATGTCTTTGGGGCCCTAGAATCTCGTAGTCACCAAGTATGGGTAGACGAAGGCCAACATGGTGACTAGTATCGTAACTCTATCCACTTATTTGGCCTCGCATGATTTTAGGATTACTCTCACACCATTGATGTAGGGCGCACTTCCATTTAGTTTACAAGCTAGGCCACGTCGCACCCCAGGTTGCCTGTACTCGCATAGCGGCCAAATTGTAACTACCCACTTGAGAAGGAGGGAATACAACGCAAGCACCGTCGTTGCAGTACTACTGCTCTCCATCATAGCGATAACAATCAGTCGACTATCAAGACACAACTGGTTTGGGCTGGGTTGTCCTGGGAAGAGATTGCCTCCTGGTCCGAGCCGCCTTCCGATCATAGGTAATCTCCACCAGGTATCTCTGAACTACCAGGAACGCACGTTTGCACGCTGGGCAAACGAGTATGGTGGGTGGTTCGAGAACTCGTCAAAGCCCCGGTAGTCTACTGACGATGACGCCTACAGGAGACCTAATATATGCCACATTCTTTACTCGACCCGTTATCATCATCAACTCACAGGAGATAGCAAAGGCCCTTCTTGACAAGCGTGGAAGCAAGTATTCTAGTCGTCCACGCCTGGTGATGATGTGTGAAATGTGAGTGCATCATGTATAGTCGGATCCCAACTGAACCAACACGTGCGTCCCACGTCTAGCCTCGGTTTGCACATGAACACAGTAATGCTACGCTATGACGGTCCCCACCGCCGAAACCAGCGCCGCTGGATCCACGGTCTCTTTGGAGACCAGAGTAACGTGCATTGGTTTGCGACGCTACAGCAACGAGAGGCGGCTATCTTGGTCGATGGACTCATGCGCACCCCCAACGAGTACACCTTGCATGTCAAGCGGTTAGTTCTCCGATGTACGGTGTGAGCGCAGTGATGTGACTCACAAGGCATAGCTATGGATCTGCGTTGATCTTGGAGAGCGTGCATGGTCGTCGAATCGCGTCACTCGAAGACGAGTTTATCTTGCTCACGGACCGTACTATGGAGGCAGTAGCCGCAACCGGCCCCGCAGAAGTGGTCAATGCGGACAAACTCGCCGATGAGGAGGAGAATATTCTTGAGTCGGCTAGTGCATTGTACGGAGGTAAGGTCTAATGAGCAGCCTATGTCAAATACTGCTCACATATAACGATACAGCTGGGACAGATACGGTGGCTCTGATTGTTTTGTCGTGATCATCACGAGCGCTCACACCGTATCGATAGGCCAAAACAGTGATTCTTACCTTCGTCTTAGCCACGGTCCTCCATCCAGATGTCTATACAAAGGCCCAAGACAAAGTATACAGAGTTGTAGGGAGGGGTCGTCTCCCCACACTCGCAGATAGGGGGTCCCTCCCTTATGTTAATTCAGTCATAAAAGAACTCTACCGGTGAGTGCTACCGGATAACCCTACCGAGATGCTAGTGCGTAGCGCTGACAAGTTCGAAGCTGGAACCCTCCCGTCCCTCTCGGCACGTTATATACTCGCTCTTCTGTTTCGCCCTGACACATGATCTACTGTGTGGACTCATACAGGAATTCCGCACTTCTTGACAGAGGACGATGAGTATCAAGGGGTTGACCTCCCGAAGAACTCAACCGTGATCGCGAACCTCTGGTACGGGTTTTTCCTCACCTGCGCTTCCGACGCAGATAATAATTACTATCACTGTAAGGTCCATGTGCCAGAACGTAGACGAATACGACGACCCAAGTGGCTTCCGCCCGGAACGCTTCCTCAACGCAGACATGTCTGATTCCGAAATCTCAGACCCACGGCATATCGTCTTTGGCCACGGGCGGAGGCAAGCTGCTTTTTTT